>CAUDMG010003026.1:0-15000 GCA_958450375.1 Homarus gammarus
TAATAAAAACTACGTCCAAGGGAATCACGTTGTGCGACCTTTAACATGTCGTCGAAGACGATCTGAAAGTCAGACAAACCCTGGTATGCTGAAATAACACCAACACCTATCAGTGAGGGGTGAGACAATCATATACACTGAACATACAATCTAATATAGGCTTTCGACAGCAACAATTCAAAATTTTCTGAAAATGTAGCGTTCTCACTGATACTGTTTGTACTGTCATATCTGTGTTAGGGTTTTTGTTTTTTTGATTTTCTTTGGGGTTTTAATGGCCTAATATATCTCTGGTTTCTTTGCTTGTCCTATTTGTTGGGGTTGACAATCAGGTAAAATTTGTCATTCTTCTTATTGTGAAAATGTGTTCTATTTGGGATTTTGTTTGCAATAGGCCGAGGCGTTGGGAACAGGAGTTGCAACTTTGGTCGGCGAGGGGGTGATCGGGTGAGGGCTGCGCTAATTTGTATCTAGAGGTTTGTTCAATTGGTGGGTGGGGGAGAGGAGGGTGGTGGTAAGGGGAGGAAAAAGGTGGGGAGGTTTGTTTTGTGTGTGTGTGTGTGTGTGTTTCATCACTGTCTTTCTCTTCCAATTTTGTCACCCTCCTCTTCCTCCTCCTCCTCCTCCTCCTCCTCCTCCTCCTCCTCCTTCTTCCTCATCTCTCCACCTCCTTCCCCCTCTCTCCCCTCTCTTCTCCCTCTCCTCACGTCATTTACTCAAGAAAAGTTTATGGTAATCTTCTCTACAGTATAAAGATTAATTACCTTTTTCCAGGTATAGAGTTTAATAATCGCTTTAGTATTAATTAAAAACTCTAATTTAATCGGTGGTATAATTCCCTACCGACGAAGATTATAGAGAATGGTCGTTTAGGTTAAATTGATACAGTGGTGTTCGAAAGTTATTATAATGGATACAGTGGTGTTCAAAAGTTATTATATTGGGTACAGTGGTGTTCAAAAGTTATTATAATGGATACAGTGGTGTTCAAAAGTTATTATATACATGTGAGTATATTGGGTACAGTGGTGTTCAAAAGTTATTATAATGGATACAGTGGTGTTCGAAAGTTATTATAATGGATACAGTGGTGTTCAAAAGTTATTATATTGGGTACAGTGGTGTTCAAAAGTTATTATAATGGATACAGTGGTGTTCAAAAGTTATTATATTGGGTACAGTGGTGTTCAAAAGTTATTATAATGGATACAGTGGTGTTCAAAAGTTATTATAATGGATACAGTGGTGTTCAAAAGTTATTATAATGGATACAGTGGTGTTCAAAAGTTATTATATTGGATACAGTGGTGTTCAAAAGTTATTATAATGGATACAGTGGTGTTCAAAAGTTATTATATTGGGTACAGTGGTGTTCAAAAGTTATTATAATGGATACAGTGGTGTTCAAAAGTTATTATAATGGATACAGTGGTGTTCAAAAGTTATTATATTGGGTACAGTGGTGTTCAAAAGTTATTATAATGGATACAGTGGTGTTCAAAAGTTATTATAATGGATACAGTGGTGTTCAAAAGTTATTATATTGATACAGTGGTGTTCAAAAGTTATTATAATGGATACAGTGGTGTTCAAAAGTTATTATATTGGATACAGTGGTGTTCAAAAGTTATTATATTGGGTACAGTGGTGTTCAAAAGTTATTATATTGGATACAGTGGTGTTCGAAAGTTATTATAATGGATACAGTGGTGTTCAAAAGTTATTATATTGGGTACAGTGGTGTTCAAAAGTTATTATATTGGGTACAGTGGTGTTCAAAAGTTATTATATTGGGTACAGTGGTGTTCAAAAGTTATTATAATGGACACAGTGGTGTTCAAAAGTTGTTATATTGGGTACAGTGGTGTTCAAAAGTTATTATTATTGATACAGTGGTGTTCAAAAGTTGTTATTATGGATACAGTGGTGTTCAAAAGTTATTATATTGGGTACAGTGGTGTTCAAAAGTTATTATAATGGATACAGTGTTGTTCAAAAGTTATTATTATTGATACAGTGGTGTTCAAAATTTGTTATTATGGATACAGTGGTGTTCAAAAGTTGTTATATTGGGTACAGTGGTGTTCAAAAGTTATTATAATGGATACAGTGTTCTTCAAAAGTTATTATTATTGATACAGTGGTGTTCAAAAGTTGTTATTATGGATACAGTGGTGTTCAAAAGTTGTTATATTGGGTACAGTGGTGTTCAAAAGTTGTTATTATGGATACAGTGGTGTTCAAAAGTTGTTATATTGGGTACAGTGGTGTTCAAAAGTTATTATAATGGATACAGTGTTGTTCAAAAGTTATTATTATTGATACAGTGGTGTTCAAAAGTTGTTATTATTGATACAGTGGTGTTCAAAAGTTGTTATATTGGGTACAGTGGTGTTCAAAAGTTATTATTATTGATACAGTGGTGTTCAAAAGTTGTTATTATTGATACAGTGGTGTTCAAAAGTTGTTATTATTGATACAGTGGTGTTCAAAAGTTTTAATGGTACAGTGGTTCAAAGTTATTATTATTGATACAGTGGTGTTCAAAAGTTGTTATTATTGATACAGTGGTGTTCAAAAGCAGGGAGAGGTGAGAGATAATGAGAAGTGAGAGACGGGGAGAGAATAGAGACATGAGGATGCAAGAGGCAGGAAGAGAGACGAGATGCAGGGAGAAGAGAGACAAAGTGAGAGATGAGGAGAGAGAGACATGAGAGCAGAGAAGAAGAGACAGTAGGAGAAGAGAGACGAGAGGGAGGACAGTGAGAGAGAGAATGAGAGACAGAGAGAGACACAGTGAGAGAGAGAATGAGAGACAGTGAGAGACACAAGGAGAGACGAGGATTCTAATCACTAAAGCGAATCTTGATTGGATGGGTTAACACAAGGGTCTGTAGTGAACTAGTGTGTGGGAGGCTGCTTCACCCAGTCAGTCCCCCTCTGTTCTCCTCCTCCTTCTTCCTCCTCCTTCTCTTCCTTCTCTTTATTCTTCCTCCGCCTCCCCCTCTGTTCTCTTCTTCCTTCTTCCTCCTCCTTCTCTTCCTTCTCTTTATTCTTCCTCCGCCTCCCTTTCTTATTTTTCCTCTCCTTCCTCATTCTCTTCTTTGTCTAATCCAAGTTTCTTTCATTCTCCACTCACCTCTCTCTCCCTCTCCCTCTCTCCCCTCTCTCTCCCCTCCCTCTCTCCCCTCTCTCTCCCCTCCATATCTCCTCTCCACCTCTCCTCCCTCTCCCTCTTTCCCCTCTCCCCTCTCCCCTCCCTCTCTCCCCTCTCTCTCCCCTCCCTCTCTCCCCTCTCCCCTCCCTCTCCTCCCTCTCCCTCTCCCCTCCCTCTCCCTCTCTCCCTCTTTCCCCTCTCCCCTCTCCCCTCTCCCCTCCCTCTCTCCCTCTCCCTCCCCTCTCTCCCCTCCTCTCCCACTCTCCCCTCCCTCCCTCTCCCCTCTCTCTCTCCCTCTCTCCCCTCTCTCTCCCCTCCCTCTCTCCTCCTCCCTCTCTCCCTCTCTCCCTCTCTCCCCTCTCCCCTCCCTCTCTCCCTCTCTCTCCCCTCCCTCTCTCCCCTCCCTCTCTCCCCTCTCCCCTCTCACTCTCTCCCAGCACAGTTTGCTGACACTGCCGACTGATGAACTCTTAGCAAACAATCGTATACCAACCCACCGCCCCCCACCCCGCCCACCCTCCCCGCCCACCCTCTCCCTGCCCACCCTCCCCGCCCACCCTCTCCGCCCACCCTCACCACCTTGTCACGTGATCTGCCCACCTGTAGAGATCAGGGAGGGGGAGAAGGGAGGGGTGAGGGGGGAAGAAGGGAGGGGTGAGGGGGGAGAGTGAGGGAGGGGGAGGGGTGAGGGGGGAAGAAGGGAGAGGGAGGGGTGAGGGGGGAGAGTGAGGGAGGGGGAGGGGTGAGGGGGGAGAGTGAGGGAGAGGGGGAGAAAGGAGAGGAAGAGGAGGAGGAGTGAGAGGGAAGCTAGAGAGAGGGAGGAGAGGGAGAATGAAAGAGAAAGAGAGGGGAGAGAACGAGAAGGAGAGAGAGTAAGAGACATGAGAATGAGAGAAGAGGGTGGAAGTGAAAGTAAATAAGAGGAGAGAGAGAGAGAGAGAGAGAGAGAGAGAGAGAGAGAGAGAGAGAGAGAATGGGGGGATGAGAGTCTCTTCCACTTCCTTATCCTCATCCCCCATTTCCTCCCCTTCCTTCTTCCTACCTTCAACTCCTCTTCCCCATCTATAGCCCCCTCATCCTCCTCCTCCTCCTCTTCCTCATCTCGTTGCACCTCCTCTTCTTCCTTACATCCATGCACCTTCTCCCCCTTCATCCCTTCTCTTCCCTATTTTGCAACTCCTCATTCCTCTCCTCCCTGCTTCCTCTTCTCCATCCTCCTCCTCATTCCTCTCCTCCCTGCTTCCTCTTCCCCATCCTCCTCCTCATTCCTCTCCTCCCTGCTTCCTCTTCCCCATCCTCCTCTCATTCCTCTCCTCCTGCTTCCTCTTCCCCATCCTCCTCCTCATTCCTTCCTCCTGCTTCCTCTTCCCCATCCTCCTCCTCATTCCTCTCTCCCTGCTCCTCTTCCCCATCCTCCTCCTCAGTCCTCTCCTCCCTGCTTCCTCTTCCCCATCCTCCTCCTCATTCCTCTCCTCCCTGCTTCCTCTTCCCCATCCTCCTCCTCATTCCTCTCCTCCCTGCTTCCTCTTCCCCATCCTCCTCCTCATTCCTCTCCTCCCTGCTTCCTCTTCCCCATCCTCCTCCTCATTCCTCTCCTCCCTGCTTCCTCTTCCCCATCCTCCTCCTCATTCCTCTCCTCCCTGCTTCCTCTTCCCCATCCTCCTCCTCATTCCTCTCCTCCCTGCTTCCTCTTCCCCATCCTCCTCTCCCCGACGTGTGAGGAGGCTCTCTTGACTGGCTTGTACCTGGCGATGATTTATGAGATGCATCGTTCAGTGTTACCTGTTTGCATAAGCTCAGACCACTTCCCCACACCGTTACCTGCCAGCCATTCTACAATTACTAATTACACTCAGAGTCGTTTTCCTCCAACGCCTTTGTGTACACTCGTATATATAGTGGAACTTCTTATTTAACGGACTGTATGGTGAAGGGAGTCCGTTATATGGGAGGGTCAGTTAAAAACAGCTTATAAGAAAGTACGTTATATCGAGAGTCTCTTAAAAACTCCAATTAAAGGGAACTAGAGATGAAAATCCGTTATATTAATGGTCCGTTAGATGTGAAATGCCCAACCCATCTTGCGGATTATATGGAAAATAAGTCCGCTATATGGAGGTTACATTGTACCCCAAAGGTTACCTCCGCCCCACAAAGGCTATATATCTTGATGAGTTTGGAGGAGCCTTTGGACGCTAATGACCCCTTGATGAACCAATGTCCTTATTTTTGGAGGGGGGAGTCAAGAACGTTTGGAGGTTAATGCAAGCTAAATAGGCGAGGGATCTTGGGTGGAAGCAGGGGATGGTGCAGATGAGGTGGTGGTGATGATCAGAGAGAATCGAGAGGGTCAGTGTGTTGAGCGCTTCTTGATATGTGGAGTAGGAAGGGGAGAGAATAATCTTGTATGCCCTCTTTTGCACTGTTTCTATGGACTTGAGTCGGCGGAGGAGGTGGAGACGGAAACTGGAGGATTTGACAACTGTACTGCCGTGTGTTTTCCACTTTAGTTTGTTGTCTATAGTGACGCCGAGTAGCTTAGTGGAATCTACAACCTGGAGTGTGTTGGGACCTAGAGTAATGGAAGGGTGTGGGACAACGTCGAAGGAGAGGTTGATGTGCATAACCATGGTCTTGGTATGGTTGATGGTGACGTGGTTGTTGGTGGCCCAATTTTGGAGACTTTTCAATAAATCCTGGAGGGCGGTGTAGTCGGGAGCCGAGTTGTTGACACTGATCCCAATGGTGGAGTCGTCGACATATTTCCAGCGAGCAGGGGTTTCTCTTAGGGCATCATTGATAAGCATAAGGAAGCAGAGTGGTCCCATGTTGGTGCCTTGGGGGACGCCACAGGTGAGTGACTGAAAGGTGGAGACAGCCCCTCGGAAGCGTACAGCTTGGCGTCGGTCACTGAGGAAGTCTGTAAGCCATGGTATAAGACTTCTCCGAAGCCCGAGGTCGATAGCTTTGTTGATGTGTGCGTGTATGTGTGTATGTATGTATGTATGTTTGTATGTATGTATGTATAATAATTACTACATAACACCCAGTCAGACATAATTACCATTAGTCATTATTAATCAGATTCTCATTACAGTATTAACCCTAATTACCTCCAAATTACCTTTGATGCTGTACATTGATAGTTCAGGGTAATTACCATTTTAATTACCTCCTTATCATTTAATATCTCGAGGCCTTTCAATACTATTATTATTAATGTTTTTATCTCTGGAATTTTATTAATTTTTACGTTGGTTTATCAAGACGGAATTTATTTATTATTATTATTATTATTACTAGTATCTCTCTCTCTCTCTCTCTCTCTCTCTCTCTCTCTCTCTCTCTCTCTCTCTCTCTCTCTCTCTCCCCTACCCACCCACCCACCAATCATCACGCTCGCCTGCCCCGTCTAACACAAATGAGCACTCTTATTGGCTTTCTTGCCCCTGGTGCTCCGCCCTCATTTATGACGTCATCCTCTTTTTCTGTCGCCATTTTGTAGGTCATTGTTTACTGTCCCAGTGAGTCATGGGCGCCCCCTCACCCATGACCCCCCCTCACCCATGACCCCCCTCACCCATGACCCGGAGTCTTAAAACCTCATAAGGTAAATTTTTAACCGTAAGTTAGGATATCGTTAGGTTTAGGTTAGGTTTAAGTTGGGTTTAGGTCGTGATGGAAATATTCGCCAATCAGGTAATGGTAAAGTTAGCCAATCAGGTAATGGATGTATTAGCCAATCAGGTAATGGTGAATATAGTAGCCAATTAGGTAATGGGTATGTTAGCCAATCAGGTACTGGTGAATATATTAGCCAGTCAGGTAATGGATGTATTAGCCAATCAGGTACTGGTGAATATATTAGCCAATTAGGTAATGGCTATATTAGCCAATTAGGTAATGGGTATGTTAGCCAATCAGGTAATGGATGTATTAGCCAATCAGGTACTGGTGAATATATTAGCCAATTAGGTAATGGGTATGTTAGCCAATCAGGTAAATTCTCGTATCTGCAGGAGAGAAAATAATTAACTCGAGTAAGGTTAGAGAATCCTGATTTATGTAGAAGTGAGGTAATTTATATCATGAAGGGGGAAACACCTGTAGGTTTTGTGATCACAGGTAATTTAGATCAATTTATCTCACCTGTGTTGTTTAATTAGCGTTGCCGAGTCCCACCCCATCACTGGTCATTAACATACCTGGGCGTTGTACCTGCCTAATTAACGATTTATTTTGATGGTGAGGTCATTGATAGGGGTCGGGGGGGGTGGGGTTGGGGAGGGGGGGGGGTGGGGGGGGCTGATCACACCCCCGGCAGCGCTTATAGAGAGACGTGTGTGACTTACCCCCTTATAGCACTGATGTAATGGTATTATTGTATACTACCATGATTGCTGCCATAATGGTAGTATTACACCGTCATAATGGTAGACTGTTGTCACTCAGTAGGGCTCCAATTTGGGTTAACGGGCAGTGTCAGTCAAACACAACTCGGGTCTATGTGCAATTTGCATAATTAAAATGGGATTTGTATATACTGTTGTCTGCCTGTTGTGTGCCTGTTATTATACGGGAACTGTTGGGGTCTGTTTACTGTTATTATTGTTATTACTATTATTATTATTATTATCATTGTTATTATTATTATTTTTATTGTTGTTGTTGTTGTTGTTGTTATTGTTGTTGTTGTTGTTGTTGTTGTCTCATTATACAGTAATTGTTTGCCTAAAATTCCTATGAAAAATAATCTTATGTTTTTTCTATGCCACAAAAATTCTGTGTCATAAAAAAAATTAAAATGACCTTCCGTGATAAAGTCTTTGATCATTCACACGCCATGAAAACTTTGAGAAGATCTATACGTGAAAAATTCTGGGATGGCATGAGAGGGCGAGTGAGGTAGGTTGCATGAGAGGGCGAGTGAGGTAGGTTGCATGAGAGGGTGAGTGAGGTAGGTTGCATGAGAGGGCGAGTGAGGTAGGTTGCATGAGAGGGCGAGTGAGGTAGGTTGCATGAGAGGACGAGTGAGGTAGGTTGCATGAGAGGGCGAGTGAGGTAGGTTGCATGAGAGGACGAGTGAGGTAGGTTGCATGAGAGGGCGAGTGAGGTAGATTGCATGAGAGGGCGAGTGAGGTAGGTTGCATGAGAGGGCGAGTGAGGTAGGTTGCATGAGAGGGCGAGTGAGGTAGGTTGCATGAGAGGGCGAGTGAGGTAGGTTGCATGAGAGGGCGAGTGAGGTAGGTTGCATGAGAGGGCGAGTGAGGTAGGTTGCATGAGAGGGCGAGTGAGGTAGGTTGCATGAGCTGAGAGGCGAGTGAGTTAGGTTGCATGAGAGGGCGAGTGAGGTAGGTTGCATGAGAGGGCGAGTGAGGTAGGTTGCATGAGAGGGCGAGTGAGGTAGGTTGCATGAGAGGGCGAGTGAGGTAGTTGCATGAGAGGGCGAGTGAGCTAGGTTGCATGAGAGGGCGAGTGAGGTAGGTTGCATGAGAGGGCGAGTGAGGTAGGTTGCATGAGAGGGCGAGTGAGGTAGGTTGCATGAGAGGGCGAGTGAGGTAGGTTGCATGAGAGGACGAGTGAGGTAGGTTGCATGAGAGGGCGAGTGAGGTAGGTTGCATGAGAGGGCGAGTGAGGTAGGTTGCATGAGAGGGCGAGTGAGGTAGGTTGCATGAGAGGGCGAGTGAGGTAGATTGCATGAGAGGGCGAGTGAGGTAGGTTGCATGAGAGGGCGAGTGAGGTAGGTTGCATGAGAGGGCGAGTGAGGTAGGTTGCATGAGAGGGCGAGTGAGGTAGGTTGCATGACTGCCTTCACTTAATCTTAGAGTGCATGACACAAAAATGCTGACGACCATGGCAGGGTAATGGAGAATTAATTATTAGTGGACGTAGGAAGGAGGAAGAGAGAATTACTGATAAAGATGGTGGAGGTTAATAATGGTGGACTTATTAAAGGACTTGACAGCTTTTATTGGTAGTAGAATTAAAGGACTTGACAGCTTTTTATTGGTAGTAGAATTAAAGGGCTTGACAGCTTAATTTCAATTGAATTCGTAAAGTTTGATACGCCAAATTTTTTTTCTTATTTTACGTACTTTGGAGGAGAGAATTGTTGATAAAGATGGAGAGAGAATAAAGGTGATGTAGAAAATATAATTAAGGAAATACAGGAAAAATAATTACTGGTATAGACTGAAAATAATTACTGATAGACTGAATATATTTACAGGAACAGACATAAAATACCTTACCCCTCCCCCCCCCGCCAACCTCTCCCCCTACCCAACCCCAACCCCCCGCCAACCTCTCCCCCTACTCAACCCCCCTCCACCCCCCCCCACCCTCCCCCTCCCACCCCCCCCCCGCCACCTCCAACCTCTCCCCCCCTACCCCAACCCCCCTCCCCCCCCCTCCCCCTCCCCTCCCCCCCCCCACCAGCCCACTAGTATATGTAACGTGTGTGTTTGTTGCCATATGAGATTTGTGATATAAAATTCGTATAGGTTTGGTATGGGTGTTAATGTGTGTGGTTTAGTATTTTATTATTTTGTGGTTTATTTTTGGTTTATTTAATCATCCATGTGGTTTATTTTGGTTTATTCTATTTTGTGGTTTAATTTGGTTTATTTTATTTCGTGGTTTAAGTTTCGTGTCATTTATTAGTATTTTATTATTTTATGCTGTATTTTAATGCATTTTATCACGTTTTTTTAATATAAATTTTATATCATGAGAATTTAACCACTATTATATATTCCTCCTGTGTAAAGGAATCTATATCGTTCTTTAGAAATATAAGAAATATGTAAATTAACTGATATATATAGAGTATACCTGTATTTATCGGGTTTATTATCTATATTTGGTTAGGTTAGGTTACTTTAGGTGAGGTCAGGTGAGGTCAGGTCAGGTCAGGTCAGAAAATGGATATAAACAAACAAATTATTACTTCTCGCGTGTTTAAAGAGTCATAATTCCCTCAGATATGATTGGAATTGGCTGATATTTCAATACCTAATCGATCTTAATAGCAAAGTGTCTCATGCCATATTGGGACAGAACCTAAAAGCAAATGTTTTAAGTTATTGTGGATATTGTGTTATTGGGGGGGGAGACGGCAAAACAGACAGACACATTTTTCTGTATATACTATTCCCCGGGTTCAGGTAGTGGCAGGAATAATAAATTTCTCATTTGCAAAACATTCGGGACGTCAGTTATGGAGACAAGTTAATTTTGTTTTTGTGGGAGTTACTTGTAAAGGTAAGAGTGACGACCTAACATGCACACAGCTAAGGGTCGTACAAGAATGTGACTCTGGGTGTATATGTTTACATGCACGCGAGCACAGAGAGAGAGAGTGAGAGAATGAAGGAAAGAGACAGTTTAGAGAGAACAGGAGAGAGGAAAGAGACAGACTACCAACACGAACGGACACCATAAACAGACAGACACAAAAAGACCTAAAAATTGAGTAAAAATAATAAAAAAATACAAAAAAAGAGCAAAAAAAAAAAAAAAATAGCAAAACTAATAATAATAAAAAAAACTAAAAGGTGAGTAAAAAAAAGTTAGCAAAAATAATAATAATATTAATAATAATAATAAAACCCTAAAAATCGAGTAAAAATATTAAAAAGTCTTACAAAAAAAAAAAGAGATGTAAAAGGTGAGTAATTAAAATTTGATACAGGAGACATCAAAGAGGCACTTAGAGAGAGTCTCGGTAATGGTGGGCTGCTGTGAAGACCCTCAGAGTTAATTTGTGGCAGAAATGTTGTAATTTTTCTGATGATGGAGTTGTTATGGTGGTGGTGATGGTGGTGGTTGGTGGTGACGGTGGTGATGGTGGTGGTAGTAGTAGTGGTGGTAGTAGTAGTGGTGGTAGTGGTGGTTGTGATGGTGGTGGTGATGTTGGTGGTGGTTGGTGGTGATGGTGGTGATAGTAGTAGTGGTGGTAGTGGTGGTTGTGATGGTGGTGGTGATGGTTGTTATGGTGGTGGTGGTTGGTGTTGGTGGTGGGTGGTGGTGGTTGGTGGTGGTGGGTGGTGGTGATGGTGGTGGTAGTGGTGGTGGTAGTGGTGATGGTGGTGGTAGTGGTTGTGGTTGTGGTGTTATTGTTGTTGCTATTATTGTTTGTTTTTTTATTATTTTTATTTTTAGTTTATATTGAGATTTGTGAATGTTTGTGACTCTCTCTCTCTCTCTCTCTCTCTCTCTCTCTCTCTCTCTCTCTCTCTCTCTCTCTCTCATCAATGCTAATTTTCTGGGACTGTCTTAAACATTTTTTGGAACCACAATTGATAAACCAAGACCAAAATCCCCTGAGGAACTTTAACCCAAGACCAAAATCCACTGAGGAACTTTAACCCAAGACCAAAATCCACTGAGGAACTTTAACCCAAGACCAAAATCCCCTGAGGAACATTAACCCAAGACCAAAATCCACTGAGGAACTTTAACCCAAGACCAAAATCCACTGAGGAACTTTAACCACATCCAGACAAACTCTGCCCCTGAAGTCTATAAACAATTTTCATACCGGGACCAGTCGTACACTTCCACCCTTGGCCGGGATGAAACGTCAACATTCCCGATATCATTCAGGGTTTGTCTGTGGAGCGCGAAGTTTGTCCGTGGAGCGCGAGGTTTGTCCGTGGAGCGTGAGGTTTGGCCGTGGAGCGCGAGGTTTGGCCGTGGAGCGCGAGGTTTGGCCGTGGAGCGCGAGGTTTGGCCGTGGAGCGCGAGGTTTGGCCTTGGTAGCACGAGGTTTGGTCTTGGTAGCGCTAGGTTTGGCCGTGGAGCGAGAGGTTTGGCCATGGAGCGAGAGGTTTGGCCTGGGGAGTGCTAGGTTTGGCCATGGAGCGAGAGGTTTGGCCTGGGGAGTGCTAGGTTTGGTCATGGAGCGCGAGGTTTGGCCGTGAAGCGCGAGGTTTGGCCAAGAAGCATGCACCAACCACGGCCGTTCCCTCAATGCAAATTCTCTGCAGTGTTTTTCTCTGGACTGTTTTTCTTTCGGCCGCTAATTGAATTTGTCACTTAGCGCTGAAGATCAAATTAAAATCAGTTGGTTCCAATACTCTTGCGATTCTCTGGCTACAGTTTGGGGTGGGCGGAATTTTTTTTTTTGGGTGGGCGGAATTTTTTTTTTGGGTGGGCGGAATTTTTTTTTTGGGTGGGCGGAATTTTTTTTTTGGGTGGAGTTTATTTTTGGTTAATTTGTATTTTCATAATGATTTTTTTCTTGTTAGGGTTCAGGGTCTAGTTTGTCTGTCTGTCTGTGTGTCTGTGTGTACGTGTTTGTGTGTCTATACGTGGATTTTGGGGGGAGGGGATGTACGTGTGTGTGTGTGTGTGTACGTACGTGTGTGTATGTGTGTGTGTGTGTGTGTGTGTGTATGTGTGTGTCCGTTCATACATTATCCAGACAAGTACATCTTATTTCCTTCACACTTACATTACTATGACTAAATATTTGTTAATCACAGAGACACATCTTTCTCTCTGTGTCTCATTAAATAATTTTGTTTCTCATTATCTCTCATGATCTGTGTTTCTCTTCTGGTTGTCTCTAATTACGTTTTTATCTCCCGTCTTTATCTTTATTGGTGTTTATTGTCTTCGTGTTCAGGTTAGTCTTCTCTCTCTCTCTCTCGCTTTTTTCCATTATTCTCAGTTATTTTTCTCTCCTCTTTTTCCCTCTATGGATAGATAGACAAATAGATAGATAGATAGATAGATCCTGTGTTAATGTGTGAGAGAGGGGGGCAGTAGGGAGGGGAGGTGAAGAGAGAGGGGGGCAGTAGGGAGGGGAGGTGAAGAGAGAGGGGGGCAGTAGGGAGGGGAGGTGAAGAGAGAGGGGGGCAGTAGGGAGGGGAGGTGAAGAGAGAGGGGGGCAGTAGGGTGGGGAGATGAGAGAGGGGGGCAGTAGGGAGGGGGTAGGGATGTTGTGTCTCACTATATCACAAACTGAGACACATTAATGGCCACAAATGCTTTCTCCCGACTGAGAATCATTGTAGTAAAGGGATTTATGGTCCACTTTCCTCACCTTCTTCACCTTCCTCACCTTTCTCACTTTTCTCACCTTCCTCACCTTCCTCACCTTCCTCACCTTCCTCACTTTCCTCACCTTCCCCACCTTCCCCACCTTCCTCACCTTCCTCACTTTCCTCACTTCCTCACCTTCCTCACTTTCCTCACCTTCCTCACCTTCCTCACTCCTCACTTACCTCACCTTCCTCACCTTCCTCACTTACCTCACCTTCCTCACCTTCCTCACCTTCCCCACCTTCCTCACCTTCCTCACCTTCCCCACCTTCCTCACCTTCCCCACCTTCCTCACCTTCCTCACCTTCCCCACCTTCCTCACCTTCCCCACCTTCCTCACCTTCCTCACCTTCCCCACCTTCCTCACCTTCCTCACCTTCCTCACCTTCCTCACCTTCCTCACCTTCCTCACCTTCCCCACCTTCCTCACCTTCCTCACCTTCCTCACTTACCTCACCTTCCTCACCTTCCTCACCTTCCTCACCTTCCTCACCTTCCTCACTTACCTCACCTTCCCCACCTTCCTCACCTTCCTCACCTTCCCTCACCTTCCTCACCTTCCCCACCTTCCTCACCTTCCTCACCTTCCTCACTTACCTCACCTTCCTCACCTTCCTCACTTACCTCACCTTCCTCACCTTCCCCTCACCTTCCTCACCTTCCTCACCTACCTCACCTTCCTCACCTTCCTCACCTTCCTCACCTTCCTCACCTTCCTCACTTCCTCACCTTCCTCACCTTCCTCACTTACCTCACCTTCCTCACCTTCCTCACCTACCTCACCTTCCTCACCTTCCTCACCTTCCTCACCTTCCTCACTTCCTCACCTTCCTCACCTCCTCACCTACCTCACCTTCCTCACCTTCCTCACCTTCCCCTCCCTCACCTTCCTCACCTCCCTCACCTTCCTCACCTTCCTCACCTTCCTCACCTTCCTCACCTTCCTCACTTACCTCACCTTCCTCACCTTCCTCACCTTCCCCACCTTCCTCACCTCCCTCACCTCCTCACCTTCCTCACCTTCCTCACCTTCCTCACCTTCCTCACCTCTCCTCACCTTCCTCACCTTCCTCACCTTACCTCACCTTCCTCACCTTCCTCACCTTCCCCACCTTCCTCACCTTCCTCACCTTCCTCACCTTCCCCACCTTCCCTCACCTTCCTCACCTTCCTCACCTTCCCCACCTTCCTCACCTTCCCCACCTTCCCCACCTTCCACACCTTCCTCACCTTCCTCACCTTCCTCACCTTCCTCACCTTCCTCACCTTCCTCACCTTCCTCACCTTCCCCACCTTCCTCACCTTCCTCACCTTCCTCACCTTCCCCACCTTCCCCACCTTCCCCCCCTTCCTCACCTTCCCCACCTTCCTCACCTTCCTCACCTTCCTCACCTTCCTCACCTTCCCCACCTTCCTCACCTTCCCCACCTTCCTCACCTTCCCCACCTTCCTCACCTTCCCCACCTTCCTCACCTTCCCCCCCTTCCTCACCTTCCTCACTTACCTCACCTTCCTCACCTTCCTCACCTTCCTCACCTTCTTCACCTTCCTCACCTTCTTCACCTTCCCCACCTTCCTCACCTTCCTCACCTTCCCACCTTCCTCACCTTCCCCACCTTCCTCACCTTCCCCACCTTCCTCACCTTCCTCACCTTCCCCACCTTCCTCACCTTCCCCACCTTCCCCACCTTCCTCACCTTCCTCACCTTCAGGGAGAGACAGAGAGAAGAAGGAGGGAGAGACGGGCAGGAGTGTGTGTGTATGTAATCCTCTTTGGCCTGGCTGAGTAAACA
>CAUDMG010003026.1:20000-30000 GCA_958450375.1 Homarus gammarus
CGCACCCTCACCAACACACCCTCACCAACACACCCTCACCAACGCACCCTCACCAACACACCCTCACCAACACACCCTTACCAACACACCCTCACCAACACACCCTCACCAACGCACCCTCACCAACGCACCCTCACCAACACACCCTCACCAACGCACCCTCACCAACGCACCCTCACCAACGCACCCTCACCAACGCACCCTCACCAACACACCCTCACCAACGCACCCTCACCAACACACCCTCACCAACACACCCTCACCAACGCACCCTCACCAACGCACCCTCACCAACACACCCTCACCAACGCACCCTCACCAACGCACCCTCACCAACGCACCCTCACCAACGCACCCTCACCAACGCACCCTCACCAACGCACCCTCACCAACGCACCCTCACCAACACACCCTCACCAACACACCCTCACCAACGCACCCTCACCAACGCACCCTCACCAACGCACCCTCACCAACACACCCTCACCAACACACCCTCACCAACACACCCTCACCAACGCACCCTCACCAACACACCCTCACCAACACACCCTCACCAACACACCCTCACCAACACACCCTCACCAACACACCCTCACCAACACACCCTCACCAACACACCCTCACCAACACACCCTCACCAACGTACCCTCACCCACGCACCCTCACCCACGCACCCTCACCAACGCACCCTCACCAACGCACCCTCACCAACACACCCTCACCAACGCACCCTCACCAACACACCCTCACCAACACACCCTCACCAACGCACCCTCACCAACACACCCTCACCAACGCACCCTCACCAACGCACCCTCACCAACACACCCTCACCAACACACCCTCACCAACGCACCCTCACCAACGCACCCTCACCAACACCCTCACCAACACACCCTCACCAACACACCCTCACCAACACACCCTCACCAACGCACCCTCACCAACACACCCTCACCAACACACCCTCACCAACGCACCCCATAAAACACCTCCATTTCCAGAGAACGTTCACTGTATTTTCCCCACTGCGAAAATTACCACTGCATTACGGTCCATTACAGCGTTATAACAGTGTGTGTGTGTGTGTGTGATTCATAATGGACGGGGGTAATGAAATGCCCTTAAAGGTGATGTACTGTTTGCTGGTTCTCCGTCCGTCCGTCTCTGTCCGTCCGTCCGTTCATATTTACGTCTGATTGTTCTTCTCTCTTTAAATGCGAGGTATTGCAAGGTGGTTCTCCGTCTCTCCATCCATCCGTCTGTCTATTTACGCCCGTCTGTCAATCCTTCCTTCCTTCCTTCCTTCCTTCCTTCTTTCTCTAAACATTCAGGCCAAACACAACATTTCCTTCTTCGTAATTACCACAACAAAAATATTTCACTGACCTAAGTTTGACCTTTCTTGACCTTACTTAAGTGTTTGACCTTACGAGTGTGACCTTGGTTAGTTATTTTACACCTGTTACGGTAGTTAAAGCGAATGGACGTGTGTGTGTGTGTGTGTGTGTGTGTGTGTGTGTCATCATTTATGGTCCCAGGAAATTGGTGAGGTGTGTGTGTGTGTGTGTGTGTGTGTGTGTGTGTACACTGTCAACAAGGCCAGCCCACCCCACCCTCTTATATTGGTCCACATGGAGGGGAGGGGAGGGGAGGGGGTAGGAAAAATGAAGAGAGATGGGGGAAGGGGAGGGGGGGGTAGATTGAGGTCACAGAGGGAAAGGGAGGGGGGTGAAAGGGGGAGGGGTGAAAAGGGGGGGTGGGTAATGGGAAGAGGTGGAGAGGGAAGAGGAGTGAGTGGCAGGGAGAGAAGGGAAGGTGGAAAGGGGGTATGAAGGGAAGGAGAGGGGTAAAAGGAGTGGGAAGGGGAGAGGAAGAGGGGGAGGAAAGGTAAGGTAATACTCAATCTACATTATCCTTAATCAGTCTTCGCCAGGTATTAACTTTCACCTGGACAAAATTACACCCGGACATATTCCCAGTGGACATAAACCACCATATGACTTGCTATTGGACAAAATACCTTCAGACATTATAAACAATTGGCTTAACCTAACCTAACCAAACCTAACCTAACCTAACCTAACCAACCCTAACCTAACCTAACCTAACCAACCCTAACCTAACCTAACCAAACCAAACCTAACCTAACCAACCCTAACCTAACCTAACCAACCCTAACCAACCCTAACCTAACCTAGCCAACCCTAACCTAACCTAACCAACCCTAACCTAACCAAACCTAACCTAACCAAACCTAACCTAACCAACCCTACCCTAACCTAACCTAACCTAACCTAACCAACCCTAACCTAACCTAACCAACCCTAACCTAACCAACCCTAACCTAACCAAACCTAACCTAACCAACCCTACCCTAACCTAACCTAACCTAACCTAACCAACCCTAACCTAACCTAACCAACC
This sequence comes from Homarus gammarus, assembly GCA_958450375.1. Classification (NCBI taxonomy): domain Eukaryota; kingdom Metazoa; phylum Arthropoda; class Malacostraca; order Decapoda; family Nephropidae; genus Homarus; species Homarus gammarus. Next base: position 22,431 of record CAUDMG010003026.1, read on the forward strand.
CTAACCTAACCTAACCTAACCTAACCTAACCTAACCAACCCTAACCTAACCTAACCTAACCTAACCAACCCTAACCAACCCTAACCTAACCTAACCTAACCTAACCTAACCTAACCTAACCTAACCTCATTCTGATGCGTTAAGGAGTTTTTACTGAGTAGGATTTAAGTGAGGAAGAGGAGGAGGGGAAGGAAGAGGGAGGTGGAAGAGGGGGTAAGAGGGAGGTGGAAGAGAGGGTAAGAGGGAGGTGGAAGAGAGGGTAAGAGGGAGGTGGAAGAGAGGGTAAGAGGGAGGTGGAAGGAAGAGGGAGGTGGAAGAGGGGGTAAGAGGGAGGTGGAAGGAAGAGGGTGGTGGAAGGAAGAGGAGGAGGGGAAGGAAGAGGGAGGTGGAAGAGGGGGTAAGAGGGAGGTGGAAGAGGGGGTAAGAGGGAGGTGGAAGAGAGGGTAAGAGGGAGGTGGAAGGAAGAGGGAGGTGGAAGAGGGGGTAAGAGGGAGGTGGAAGGAAGAGGGTGGTGGAAGGAAGAGGAGGAGGGGAAGGAAGAGGGAGGTGGAAGAGGGGGTAAGAGGGAGGTGGAAGAGGGGGTAAGAGGGAGGTGGAAGGAAGAGGGAGGTGGAAGAGGGGGTAAGAGGGAGGTGGAAGGAAGAGGGAGGTGGAAGGAAGAGGAGGAGGGGAAGGAAGAGGGAGGTGGAAGAGGGGGTAAGAGGGAGGTGGAAGGAAGAGGGTGGTGGAAGGAAGAGGAGGAGGGGAAGGAAGAGGGAGGTGGAAGAGGGGGTAAGAGGGAGGTGGAAGAGGGGGTAAGAGGGAGGTGGAAGAGGAGGTAAGAGGGAGGTGGAAGAGGGAGGTGGAAGAGGGGGTAAGAGGGAGGTGGAAGGAAGAGGGAGGTGGAAGAGGGGGTAAGAGGGAGGTGGAAGGAAGAGGAAGAGGAGGAGGGGAAGGAAGAGGGAGGTGGAAGAGGGGGTAAGAGGGGGTAAGAGGGAGGTGGAAGGAAGAGGGAGGATGAAGAGGGGGTAAGAGGGAGGTGGAAGGAAGAGGGAGGATGAAGAGGGAGGTGGAAGAGAGGGTAAGAGGGAGGTGGAAGGAAGAGGATGAAGTGAGTTAGGAGGGAGAAAGGGAAGAAGGGTAGGGAAAGGTGTAGGAGATAAGGGGTGGTAAGGGGAAGGTACAGGGAAAAGAATGAGGTGGAGTTGGGAAGGGAAGAGGGAGTAAGGGGAAGGGAGAGAGGAGGAGGAAGGACTAGAAGAGAGGAATTAGAAGGAAGATGGGAAGGGAGGGGAGAAGAATGATGATTTGAAGAGGGTAAATATGGAGGAGGGAAAGTTGAAGAAGGGTAGAATAAGGGAAGAGGAGAAGAAGAAAGATAAATAAAATTAAATAAACTAAGAAAATGGGAAATAAAATGGAGTCATCTGTCTTAATTAGCATGACCAGGTAGGAGAGTAACACACCGTCAATTACCTTTGCGGGTTACCTTAATGAGAGGTGTAATAGGCAGGTGAGTAATGACCTCTCGCTTCTACAGGTAACAATTAACATGGTGACTGATAAGGTCTAAGATGGCGTATTTATATCTCAGAATACTAATTACTTTTAAAGATTTTCTGGGTGATGTTAGATAGATAGGTGGTAGGTGTGGTAGGTGGTGGTTGTGGTAGGTCTAAATTGTGGTAGATGGTGGGTGGTAAGTGAGGGTTCGAGATTCAGAGTTAGGGGCTCGGGGTTCATAGTTAGGGGCTCCGGGTTCATAGTTAGCGGCTCGGGGTTCATAGTTAGGGGCTCGGGGTTCATAGTTAGGGGATCGGGGTTCATAGTTAGGGGCTCGGGGTTCATTTAGCGGCTCCGGGTTCATAGTTAGCGGCTCGGGGTTCATAGTTAGCGGCTCGGGGTTCATAGTTAGCGGCTCGGGGTTCATAGTTAGCGGCTCGGGGTTCATAGTTAGCGGCTCGGGGTTCATAGTTTGGGGCTCGGGGTTCATAGTTAGGGGCTCGGGGTTCATAGCCGTTCGAGGTTCATAGTTAGGGGCTTGGGATTCCTAGTTAGGGGCTCGGGGTTCATAGTTAGGGGCTCGGGGTTCATAGTTAGGGGCTCGGGGTCCATAGTTAGGGGATCGGGGTTCATAGTTAGCGGCTCGGGGTTCATAGTTAGCGGCTCGGGGTTCATAGTTAGGGGCTCGGGGTTCATAGTTAGTGGTTCGAGGTTCATAGTTAGCGGCTCGGGGTTCATAGTTAGCGGCTCGGGGTTCATAGTTAGGGGCTCGGGGTCCATAGTTAGCGGCTCGGGGTTCATAGTTAGTGGTTCGAGGTTCATAGCGGCTCGGGGTTCATAGTTAGCGGCTCGGGGTTTATAGTTAGGGGCTCGGGGTCCATAGTTAGGGGCCCGGGGTTCATAGTTAGGGGCTCGGGGTTCATAGTTAGGGGCTCGGGGTCCATAGTTAGGGGCTCGGGGTTCATAGTTAGCGGCTCGGGGTTCATAGTTAGGGGCTCGGGGTTCATAGTTAGCGGCTCGGGGTTCATAGTTAGCGGCTCGGGGTTCATAGTTAGCGGCTCGGGGTTCATAGTTAGCGGCTCGGGGTTCATAGTTAGCGGCTCGGGGTTTATAGTTAGGGGCTCGGGGTCCATAGTTAGGGGCCCGGGGTTCATAGTTAGGGGCTCGGGGTTTATAGTTAGGGGCTCGGGGTCCATAGTTAGGGGCCCGGGGTCCATAGTTAGGGGCTCGGGGTTCATAGTTAGGGGCTCGGGGTTCATAGTTAGGGGCTCGGGGTTCATAGTTAGGGGCTCGGGGTTCATAGTTAGGGGCTCGGGGTTCATAGTTAGTGGTTCGAGGGTTCAGTTGTGGATAATTTAAACCTGTTGTAGGTCCATCACTCTCTCTCTCTCTCTCTCTCTCTCTCACAAGAATGAAATTTAGATAAAACTCTTGACTACACCGCGGCAGTAAGAGACGCCACTATCCAATCAGAGGTCAGCAGGGGTCCCCAGTGCCAGTCAGTGCCACATTGATTGTCCAATTATGTGTTGGTTTTCCCGGGTGTGTCCCCCCTACCCTGTCACCCCCAGGCGTACAGGACTGACTTTTATTATTGTTGTTATTTTTTTTCTTGGTTTTTTGGGCTTTTTTATTTTTATTGTTTTATTCATTTTTTCTTGTATTATTGATTTTTTTCGTTCATGGTTCTATAATTTTTTTTTTTTTCATTCTAACCTAACCTAACCTATCCTAACCTAACCTATCCTAACCTAACCTAACCTACCCTACCTTACCCTAACCTAACCTAGCCTACCCTACCCTACCCTACCCTACCTTACCCTAACCTAGCCTAACCTAACCTACCCTAACCTACCCTACCCTACCCTACCCTACCCTACCCTACCTTACCCTAACCTACCCTAACCTAACCTACCCTAACCTGACCTAACCTAACCTACCCAACCCTACCCTACCCTACCTTACCCTAACCTGACCTAACCTAACCTAACCTAACCTGACCTAACCTAACCTACCCTACCTTACCCTAGCCTAACCTGACCTAACCTAACCTACCCTACCCTACCCTAACCTACCCTACCCTACCTTACCCTAACCTAGCCTAACCTAACCTACCCTACCCTACCCTACCTTACCCTAACCTGACCTAACCTAACCTACCCTAACCTAACCTAACCTACCCTAACCTACCCTACCTTACCCTACCCTACCTTAACCTAACCTACCCTACCCTACCCTACCTTACCCTAACCTACCCTACCCTAACCTACCCTAACCTACCTTACCCTAACCTACCCTAACCTAACTTAACCTAGCAACACGCGAGACAACATAGACATAACAGTGGACCAATCAGAGGACTTGCTGCCTGCATACGCGTGGATTTTGCATATTAGATCCCGTAGGGCCTTACAGATCCATACAATACTAAACCTCCAATGACTATACGATCTAAAGTCCTATAATTCACTACACTATTACCTACTTTATCGTCATGGGTAATAAGATGAGTTACCAGTTAATGTTTTTTTTTTCATTAACTTTAAACATAAAATATTTTCAGGATAAACTGGAAATAACTCAGACGTATTTAATGTAATTTATTTGTTATTTTGTTAATGATGGATGACGTATCGAGTGAGGGAGACTTTTATAACGTAATTAGTGTGTTAGGTGTTTGATGCTGCGAGTGAAGGATTATTATTATTATTATTATTATTATTATTATTATTATTATTATTATTATTATTGTTATTATTATTATTATTATTATTATTATTATTATTATTATTAGTTAAGACCATCTCACTTTATTAGTTACGGTAAAAAACTTAACTTAGGAACATTTGAGACTAGAACACCAGGTAACTGTGGAGTTGTCACCTGTTTGTGGCTTTATAGGTCGTCTGGTGACGTTACCGATGTTTTCCAGATTGGGCGTGTGGGCGTGGGGATGGATAATTGTGTGGGCGTGGGGATGGATGATTGTGGGGGCGTGGGATGGATGATTGTGTGGGCGTGGGGATGGATGATTGTGGGGGCGTGGGGATGGTCAATTGTGTGGGCGTGGGGATGGTCAATTGTGTGGGCGTGGGGATGGATGATTGTGGGGGCGTGGGATGGATGATTGTGGGGGCGTGGGGATGGACAATTACGTGTGTAAATTCGTTGGTGTGTGGTAATGGGGGCGTGTAGGAGGATGGAGATGGGTGTTGGTGGGTGGGTGTGCGTGACTGTGGGGGGGGGGGGGTGGGGGTACACAGTAGATGGGTGTGTGCCATGTTGACTGACGGTGGGTGACTGGGAGAGTGTATTAGGTGGGTGGGTGTAGGTGGGGTGAGTGTTGAGGGGGGTGTTGCTAATAGGCCCAGGTATAAAGTAACACACAGGTAAACTCCGACGGGTAATATTGCACAGGTTGAAAGGTGTTTGATGGCGTCTGGTAATATTGCAGGTTGCAGGCTGTTTGAAGGTCTTAAGATGATGTTATTGCAACTGTTAATGACAAAAAAATGTTGAGTTGTTGATAAATCTTAATATTATTGGGGCTTTGATCTTTTTTTTCTCTCCTTCCCTCCTTTCCCGTCTCTCCTTCCCTCCTTTCCCCTCTCTCCTTCCCTCCTCCCTTCTCCCTCCTTCCTCTCCTTCCCTCCTTTTCCCCGTCTCTCCTTTCCTCCTTTTCGTCTCTCCTTCCCTCCTTTCTCGTCTCTCCTTCCCTCCTTTCCCCTCTCTCCTTCCCTCCTTTCCCGTCTCTCCTTCCCTCCTTTCCCCTGTCTCCTTCCCTCCTTTCCCGTCTCTCCTTCCCTCCTTTCCCCTCTCTCCTTCCCTCCTTTCCCGTCTCTCCTTCCCTCCTTTCCCGTCTCTCCTTCCCTCCTTTCCCCTCTCTCCTTCCCTCCTTTCCCCCCTCTCCTTCCCTCCTTTCCCGTCTCTCCTTCCCTCCTTTTCCGTCTCTCCTTCCCTCCTTTCCCGTCTCTCCTTCCCTCCTTTCTCGTCTCTCCTTCCCTCCTTTCCCCTCTCTCCTTCCCTCCTTTCCCGTCTCTCCTTTCCTCCTTTTCGTCTCTCCTTCCCTCCTTTCTCGTCTCTCCTTCCCTCCTTTCCCCTCTCTCCTTCCCTCCTTTCCCGTCTCTCCTTCCCTCCTTTCCCCTGTCTCCTTCCCTCCTTTCCCGTCTCTCCTTCCCTCCTTTCCCCTCTCTCCTTCCCTCCTTTCCCCTCTCTCCTTCCCTCCTTTCCCGTCTCTCCTTCCCTCCTTTCCCCTCTCTCCTTCCCTCCTTTCCCCTCTCTCCTTCCCTCCTTTCCCCCCTCTCCTTCCCTCCTTTCCCGTCTCTCCTTCCCTCCTTTTCCGTCTCTCCTTCCCTCCTTTTCCGTCTCTCCTTCCCTCCTTTCTCGTCTCTCCTTCCCTCCTTCCCGTCTCTTATCTTCCCCTGCCTTTCCTCCCCACGCTTTTCATTCTCCCTATTCACTTTCCTTCCCTCTGCCCTCCATCTCACCCTTCCCCTTTCTCCCCTCCCACTTTCCTCCTTCCTTTTCCCTCCGTCTCTCACTTACCCTTACAGCTGATGACGTAGACACCAACCAATGGCCTACACCCCAACTGATGACGTAGACACCAACCAATGGCCTGCACACCAACTGATGACGTAGACACCAAACGATGACGTAAACACCAGCTGATAGGGAGAGAGGCTTTAAGCTGTGCCGTGACGTAAGCCCACAGCACATGAGGGGCTTCCTATTGGTCTATTGACAGCCTCTATTTCCCGGATTCTAAGAGATTCGTACGCTATTTCACCCTTATATCGGGGGAACTTAAGGTCGTATCTTCCTCCAGTACAGTCTCGGGCACTTTGGAAGCCATTTTGGTAGTAAGTGAGCTATAGGATGTCAGGTGAAGATTAGACACCCTAGTATAATTCACCTTTAAATTCACTACACCAATGATAACCTAACCTAGCCTAACCTAACCTAACCTAACCCAACCCAACCAGACCCAACCCAACCCAACCAAACCCAACCAAACCCAACCCAATCTAACCTAATCTAACACCGCCCCCTGACCCCTGTTGAGTCTGTAGTGTGTGTGTGTGTGTGTGTGACGGGAAGTGGAAATGGTGGAGGAAAGTGTGAGAGAGGAAGTGTGGAATGTGACAGGAATGAGATGTGGCAATATGTAGGGACACATTCCACACACACACACACACACGTCTAGATCTACCCTTCCTACCCATCCCCTTCCCTCACTCCCTACCCATCCACCTACCTATTTCCTCTCTTCCTCTTCCCCTTCCGTATGTGGTGCATCAAGGAGAAGGGGAGAAGGGGTGAGATAATTGAGTGGATGACCCAAGACAGGTGAGGGAGGGTGAAGACGTACAGGTAATAATGTCTAATTACTAAGGTGTTTCAGGTTAATTACAGGAGACACAACTACCTGATGTACTGTACTGAGAAGCTGTTCAATTATTACATATTTTTGTACATACATACATACATACATACCTGGACATACACATACAGTAATAATAATAACAACCACACCCTAAGGTAATGAGCTGCATGACCCAGTGTCAGGGAATAGTCCGAGAAGACCGGACAACTCGCCAACTGCACTGGCTAACTATTACCCTGGAACACGATCCACAGAGGCAAATGGCGGAAAGAAACTTGCCCATAGTTTCACCCTGCCCGGGGATCGAGCCCGGGTCCACTAGCTTGCGAGGCGAGCATGCTGACCATCACACCACAGGTCGCCACTATATACTAGGACACACACACACACACACACACAGCGACAACAAGAAAATACAAGAAACAAAAACAAAACACAACAATGAAGATAATAATTTACTTGTTATGAAAGCTATTGTAGTTGTTATCAGCCCAGGGCCAAATGTTGGTCCATAAAAACGATGCGGTGTTTCTGGCGGCGAGCACGACTTGGGACGCCGTGTATGCTGGAGCCCGGAACAGATGGTTCGATAGATAGACCAAACAAAGAACTCGTCCCGATCCTCTCTTGTCTGGCTTCGGTTTGTTGATATGACTGTTTTTGTTAGTCTTTTTTTATAACCTTTTTATTTGTTAGTTGTTT
>CAUDMG010003026.1:35000-40000 GCA_958450375.1 Homarus gammarus
TGTGCCTGTGCTTGCCTCGACATCTTGGTATCTGATGGACACCTTGATATGGCAATTATACCTTTGTGTGTGTCTGTGTGTGTGTGTGTGTGTGTGTCCTAACGTCCACGTAGATCTTTGTGTGTTATTATGAAACTTACGGGAGAAAAGTCTCTCTCTCTCTCTCTCTCTCTCTCTCTCTCTCTCTCTCTCTCTCTCTCTCTCTCTCTCTCTCTCTCTCTCTCTCTCTCTCTCACCCAATACGTCTCCCCCTCCCTCCCTTCCTTCCCTTGCCTACCCCCTCCCCCAGTACCCCATCCCTCCCACTCTACCCTCCTCCAGTCCCTCCCCTCCTCTTTCCCTCCACACTTCTTTCCCTCCCTTCCTCTTCTTCACACTCCCTTCCCCACACTCCCCCTTCCCTCTTCCCCTCCCCATCTTCCCTCTCTTCCCTCCCTCCTCTAGACCCCTCCTTCCTCTAGACCCCTCCCTCCTCTAGACCCCTCCCTCTCTTCCCTCCCTCCTCTAGACCCCTCTCTCCCTCTCCTTCCCCTCTCTCCCTCTCAATAAACGCCTCTCACCCGGCAGCACAAGACATGTATATCAATTCCCGGGAAGGTCGGCAACACTGCGCCCATGTAAATGAATATATTGAGACGCCTGAGTGTATATGATGGTGCTGGGGTGATGTATGGGGTGAGGGGGGGGGTGAGGGAGGGGTGAGGGAGAGGGGTGGGGGGTGAGGGGTGAGGGAGGGGGTGGGGGGTGAGATGGGGAAAAGGAGGAAGGGTGGATGATGAAAATTATAGAAACAAAGAGAAGAAAGAGAGAGAAAGAGATACACATCAAAACAACCCGGGCCCCAATCATCACCCCAACCCCACCCCACCCCGCCCCACCCCACCCCACCCCACCCCACCCCACCCCTACCCTACCCCACCCCACCCCACCCCTACCCTACCCCGCCCCACCCCACCCCACCCCACCCCACCCCACCCCACACACAGAGAAGACAGGTGATGCCGTGCTAATTACAGGTAAGAGAAGGTCAGATGGTTCACAGGTTGCTCCCTCGTGTGTGTGTTTGGTTTTGGTAAATATGAGGAGATGATAAGGGGGTGAGGTGGGGGAGGGTGAGGGTGAGGTGGGTGAGGGTGAGGTGGGGGAGGGTGGGGGTGAGGTGGGGGAGGGTGAGGGTGAGGTGGGGGAGGGTGGGGGTGAAGGGGAGGTGTGAGGAGGGGTGAAGGTAGGTGAGGTGGGGGAGGAGGGGTGAAGGTGAGGTGAGGAGGGGTGGGGGAGGGGTGAAGGTGAGGTGGGGGAGGAGGGGTGAAGGGGAGGTGTGAGGAGGGGTGAAGGGGAGGAGGGGTGCGGGAGGGGTGAGGTGGGGGAGGAGGGGTGAAGGGGAGGTGAGGGGTGGGGGAGGGGTGAAGGTGGGGAGGGCTATCTTTCATAACTCCTTGTTGAGTGGTGGTTTTGGTGGGGTTTATTCTCCTATCTCTTATTCTTTCTCTTTTTCTCTTATTTTCTCTCCTTTTATCTCTGGGATATAATTATACCCTTGTGGGTCTCTCTCTCTCTCTCTCTCTCTCTCTCTCTCTCTCTCTCTCTCTCTCTCTCTCTCTCTAATAATTTATCTACTACTGCAACCACCACCACCACCAACAACAACAACAACAACCACCAACAACAACAACCACCACCAACAACAACAACCACCACCAACAACCACCAGTAACAACAACAACAACCACCACCACCAACAACAACAACAACCACCAACAACAACAACCACCAACAACAACAACCACCACCAACAACCACCAGTAACAACAACAACCACCACCACCAACAACAACAACAACAACCACCACCACCACCACCAACAAAAACAACAACAACAACCACCACCACCTCATCTTTCCTCATCCAAATCTCTTCCCCTCACCCCCCTCACCCCTCCCCCCCATCCACCCCCCATCCACCCCCCTCTCTAAATTGCTTCATCATCTTTCTCCTCGTCACCAGTAATCACAATCGTTATCATCACTTCCTTCCTAAATGACCTCGTTATCACCTCTCTGATAACAACTGCTAGTCAACGTCACGAGGTCGGGGCTTTTATCATTACTTAACTGTAATTGTCTTTCTTAATGACCATCATCATCATTATCATCATCATCGTCATCATTATTATCGTATTATTTTGATCATTTTAATTATACCTGGTCTGACCTGTTACCTTTCATTGGGGTAAAATTGGTGTTCGGGAATTGGGGACATTTTTGGGGTCCCTATAGTTGGGAATGGTGAAATTTTTCCCCAGTGTTGTATTATTTAGGGAATTGTTTTTTTTTTTTTTAAGTGTTTGGGAAGTGACACACCCCCCTCCTACCCCCTCCCCCCATCCCCCCTACCCCCATCCCCCCTACCCCCACCCCCTCCTACCCCCACCCCCTCCTACCCCCACCCCCCCCTTCCTACCCCCACCCCCCTCCTACCCCCACCCCCCCTCCTACCCCTCCTACCCCACCCCCCTCCTACCCCACCCCACCCCCCCTACCCCCACCCCCCTCCTACCCCCACCCCCCTCCTACCCCCACCCCCCTCCTACCCCCACCCCCTCCTCCCCCCACCCCCTCCCCTCCCCCCACCCCCTCCTCCCCCCAGCCCCTCCTACCCCCAACCCCCCCCCCCCCACCCCCACCCCCCCCCAACCCCCCCCCCCCACCCCCACCCCCCTCCCCCCACCCCCCTTCACCACCACTCCAGTTCTCTTCACCTTTGGACCATACAGCTGCAACTGCCTACACCCACCCATCCACCAACACACACACACACTAAGAGGTTTGTTCGTGAGTTCTGTCAACGCCTCTGTGCTTTCGTCCACCCCCACTGTTGCCTATCCTACCACAGCAGAGTCCTCAGCCGTCACCAACACCCCTACATCCTGACCAAATATCCCTCCTCCTCCTCTTCCTGACCAAATATCCCTCCTCCTCCTGACCAAATATCCCTCCTCCTCCTCCTCTTCCTGACCAAATATCCTTCCCCCTCCTCCTCCTCCTCCTACAGACAGGCCTGACACTTGACTTATTAGGTACCCGCCACGCTTTCCAGACACACTCAGACTTTCAGACACTTACGCCCTCTAATGCGTGAGTCAACTACGCCAGCAAGAACTCCACTGTAAACGCCTATGTTCAGGATACAAGGGGGTGCTCAATAAACTAGCTCCTTTAATGGACAAATTATAAAAATATATATATATATCCGAAATCTGTACACGACTAACTATACGAAACCTGCAGGTAAATGAGTGAGCGAAATCTGTTACTATCTACGTGAAATCTGGTATTATGTAAAAATCTGTAACTGCAGGACATATGTTACTGATTACGTGAAATCTGCTGGTGTCTACGTGAAAATCTACAAATGGCTGAATGGGCGAAATTTTGTATTCCTTAGTTCAGTGATCCGGCGCGTGATGGTGTTAGTATCGTCACACAGCGGAAAGACACACACGCGCACACACACACATACACACATACACATACGGCTCAAGATCAAGCATGAATGAACCGCTTTACGCTCTAACGAAAACGAAACTCATTATAACGAATTACCATCACGTCCACACACACACACACACATACACACACGCCTTCGTAACCCTGATCAGGCTAAGTCAAGGTTGTGTTGTGGAATTGTGTCAAGTTAATCTTCTCAGTACGATGACTCTATTTTAGAAGGGTAAAATCATCATACCTAAGGGGTTAAGTCATCGTACTCAAGGGGTTAGGTTATTGTATTTAAAGGGTTAAGTCATTGTATATAAAGGGTTAAAGTCATTGTACTCAAGGGGTGACATGACTGTACTCAAAGGGTTAAATCATCATACTTTAGGGGTTAAGTCATCGTACTCAAGGGGTTAGGTTATTGTATTTAAAGGGTTAAGTCATTGTATATAAAGGGTTAAAGTCATTGTACTCAAGGGGTGACATGACCGTACTCAATGGGTTAAATCATCGTACTCAATAATAATAACAACAATAACCACAAAATCACCTCAATAACATCAATAACAAGACACCCCCCCAAAAAAAAAAAAAAATTAACACACCAAACATAAAAAAAAAACATGGAAAAACACACGCCAAACAGAGTGAACACAAACGACCTCTCCCCTGGGACACACACACCAGCGGACGACGTGTGATCAGCTCCAAAGTTAAGTTTACAGAATCCATCGTCACTAGAATTTCCCGATTGCAGCGCTGGATCATGTGAGGGAAATTAGTTTAAAAATAAATATCTCCAGGGAAGGCAAAATCGGTCAGAAATCTGGGTCAGGGGAGAATAAACGTGAGGGATTTAGAAGGAATTTTTTTTTTTTTTGTAATTTTGTTGATAATTTTTTGGTGTTTTTAATGTTTGGTTTAATTTTTGTGTTTTTTTGTTTTAATTTCGTCGATCTGGATATTGATATTTGTCCTGTGTGTGTGTGTGTGTGTGTGTGTGTGTGTGTGTGTGTGTGTGTGTATAATATCACAGCTATTCGGGATAATCGTATAAATAAGCCTTAAATTACAACTGATGTTTTTACCAGAAATAATTATATATTTTACTATAACTTAGAAAAATAATATACGTAAGATTAGGTTAGGTTAGGTTAGGTTAGGTCAGGTCAGGTCAGGTCAGGTCAGGTTAGGTCTTGATATATTACAATTACGTTACTTTGTCCTTCATTCCTTCTTATCTTCCTAACTCCTTTCATTCCCCCTCTACTTCCTTCCTTCCTTCCTTCCTTCTCTCCCTCTTGCTTCCAACTCCCACTCTTCCCCCTTCCTCTTTCATTCCCTTCATCCCTCCCTCCCTTCTGTCTTTCCTTCCTGATTTTCTTTCGTCTCACCCCCCCTCCCTCTCACACTGCACCGCTTCCCTCTCCCTCCCTTCCTTCCTTCCTCCTTTTACCCTCCCTTCCCCCTCTCCTTCCCTCTCCCCCTCCCTCCCTCCCTCTCCCT
>CAUDMG010003026.1:50000-157500 GCA_958450375.1 Homarus gammarus
TTTCACACACCCCGGAAGCCAAACCTGCCCCCCCCCCCCTTTAGTGACGACCTGACAGGATATTCACTCTGGTAGAATTTGTGAGACAGTGGTGAGAGGGAGTAAACCTTTTATATAGAGTGGGATGAGTGGGGTTGAGAGGTTATGTGAGTGTGATGGAGGAGGATGGATATTGAAGGAAGAGATGGTGTGGAATATTGGTGATAATGGGTTGGCCTCGTGAGGGGTGTCTTGGTCTCGTGGTGGGGGGTCATGGCCTCGTGGAAACATCAAGGGGTGGGTGAAGGAGAATATCATGACCACGACCTCCAAGCTAACTCCCTCGACCTCTAAGCTAATTCCCTCGACCTCCAAGTTAACTCCTTCGACCTCCAAGCTAACTCCTTCGACCTCTAAGCTAATTCCCTCGACCTCAAAGCTAATTCCCTCGACCTCCAAGCTAACTCCCTCGACCTCTAAGCTAATTCCCTCGACCTCCAAGCTAACTCCTTCGACCTCCAAGCTAACTCCCTCGACCTCTAAGCTAATTCCCTCGACCTCCAAGCTAACTCCCTCGACCTCAAAGCTATAATGGTCTTCAATAAATTCCTAATTACATCAGTTCCAGCCGGAGGATTTTGGGTCATGCGATGCGAGTCTTCAGGTAATTTATCCAATGGTGATAATTATATCAATTTACCTGTGGTCTTAAACCTTGGGGCTGATCACCATGAGGTTGGGTTTGGTTGGGTTTTGGTTGGGTTTGGGTTGGGTTTTGGTTGGGTTTGGTTAAGTTAGGTTGGGTTGGGTTGGGTTGGGTTGGGTTTGGTTTGGTTGGGTTTTGGTTGGGTTTGGGTTGGGTTTGGGTTAGGTTTGGTTAGGTTAGGTTCGGTAGGGTTGGGTTTGGTTGGGTTTTGGTTGGGTTTTGGTTAGGTTTGGTTAAGTTAGGTTGGGTTTGGTTGGGTAGGGTTGGGTTGGGTTGGGTTTTGGTTAGGTTAGGTTGGGTAGGGTTGGGTTGGGTTGGGTTAGGGTGGAGTGCGTGTGTGTGTGTTGGGGGGAATAAGAGGATTAAAGTAGTAAATATAATAAAGGAGAGAAGAGAGATAGAGGAAGAGAAGTCATGAACTGAAGAATGATTGGGAATAGAAAGAAGTGATAAAGGAGAGGAAGAAGAGGGAAGGAAGGGAGGAAATGATGAAAGGAGGGAGGGGAGGAGAAAAGAGAGAAAGAGAAGAAGGAAAGGAAGGGAGTGATGAAAGGAGGAATGGAAGGAGGGAGGGGAAAGAAAGAGGAGAGAGAGAGAGAGAGAGAGAGAGAGAGAGAGAGAGAGAGAGGTCTTGGGTACACCTGCCAGTGCTGGGTGATGTTGAACCAAACATATGACGTTTATCGACCGCTGCTGCATTTAATTACAGGTGGGTAGACGTGCAGGTAGGGAGGCGTGCAGGTAGGGAGGCGTGCAGGTAGGGAGGCGTGCAGGTAGGAGGCGTGCAGGTAGGGAGGCGTGCAGGTAGGAGGCGTGCAGGTAGGGAGGCGTGCAGGTAGGGAGGCGTGCAGGTAGGAGGCGTGCAGGTAGGGAGGCGTGCAGGTAGGAGGCGTGCAGGTAGGGAGGCGTGCAGGTAGGGAGGCGTGCAGGTAGGAGGCGTGCAGGTAGGAGGCGTGCAGGTAAGAGACCTGAAGAGAGAGAGAGAGAGAGAGAGAGAGAGAGAGGAGAGAGAGACTTACTTGTGGCTTGTAAATAAAACACTTCTGCATTAAAGAGAGACATTTAAAGTGAGGTAGAAATAGAGAAATTTAAAGAAAGAAAGAAAGATTCACCCAATCCTACCTAATTCCAATCATTAACGGGGATTGCAGGTGCTGACTGGAACACATGTGGGTGAGTGAACGTCTGGACTCCTGTAATTATGTATCGCCTGAGATGAAAAAAAAAAATATTGACTCAAAAATGTGTTCCAGGGTTGAATCATGACACGAGGCGATGATTCTGATTCGGGTTGATTCGGTGGTATTTTTTTTTCTGTTTGTATAGATGGGGGTGGGGTGGGGGGGTGGGTGGGGGGGGGGGTACTTGAAATGGTGAGTGGATTATAATTTTTGAGGCAATTCTTCTTCTTCTTCTTCTTCTTCTTCTTCTTCTTCAACCCCTCCTTTTCCTCCTCCTCCTCCTTCTTCAACCCCTCCTCTTCCTCTTTCTCTCTCTTCTCCTCCAACCCGACCTCCTCCTCCTCCTATTCCTCCACCTTCTTTTCCTCCTCATCCTCATCTTCCTCCTCCTCCGCTCTGTTTTCCAACCCATTTCCACCCCCTCTCCACCCTCCCCCTCTTCCCACCCTCCCCCTCTCCACCCTCCCCCTCTCCACCCTCCCCCTCTCCACCCTCCCCCTCTTCCCACCCTCCCCCTCTCCACTAGGGTGTGTCAATTTTGTCAACATGTTAAAAATCAAATTTGGTAGTCAAAATATTGTGCCTCTTTATGTCTAAACTTGAGATTAGCAAACAAAAATGAATTGAAATAACCCTCACCTACATCAATTATACCTTAAAGTTTCAAATATCAGTATTTCAACAAATTAATGAGACTTGATTAGAATTATTCACTTGATATTAACTAATCTCATGTAAGCATATGGATTATGGAGTATTTTATGGTTCTATAGCTTGTGTACAATATGCATGTCAGAACATGAACATGAACAGGCTCTCCGTGTGGGACAGTTTAATTCTTGTTTTGACTTGTACCAAGCGTGAGGATAAGGCGCCCGGCTCACTCTCCTTCTAGATATCATAGACGGTGGTTTGCTCTCATTGCACTTGCACCTACTCTACCAGACGAATTCTACATTTTAATTATTGTAAGTAGGGCATATTGATTGTCGCAGTTACTTATATCATTGTATAAAACATTATGTTCTAAGAAATTATTATGTTATTTCTGTTACAGCATTTTTGATAAACAAATTGATATTTTTTGAAACAACAATTGAATTATGAAACATTGAAATATTTTTCTATTTGTCAGATAGTGTGAAGATGTCAAAATTGAAGACAAGAAGTCAGTTGTCAACCCACTTGAGCCTGCTAGTTGGTAAAGGGAAGGAGCTTCCTGTATCAGAACTTCCAACAGTGAGAGACATGCTAAGATTAGGGTTACTCCTTCGAGAAAAAAATGCAAAGGACAGAAGGAACTATACAGATAAAGAACTCATAAATGACATGATAGTCCCTCTTCTGCATCAATGGACAAAAGCTAATGCACTATTCAAACCACCTGTGATTAATCAGTGTCGAACTATTGAGCTAAAACTAACGAAATTATGGCACAAAGCAGTTGAAACATCACTTGGTAAAGGAAACTTGGCCAGGAAAAATGAATTTCTGCACACACTTGATACTCTGTTTGACATTTTGACCTGCAAGTGCTCCATACAATTATGTTCTGAATCCAACTGTTCTCACTCAGGTAAGAGAGAAAATAATTCCCACATTGATTGTGGTTGTCCTCGTGAAAAGAAGATCCCTGTTTTAGAGCTTGAATTTATAAAGGCACAGAGGACAAAGGCAGAAGGCCAAGGAAGTATGCAAATGGGTTCAATAGATTATTCAGAAACAAAGAAGCAGATTGCTAATGCCAAGAAGAGAGAACAAATCCGAGAGAGGGAACAAAAGAAGAAAATGAAGAGTGAAGAAGCCATCCAAAGAGAGGAAGAGCTGTGTCAAGATGTTTATCACTTCTTTGATAGTTCTTCTGATGAACAGGAAGCAACATCAGATGATAGTTCCAAAGAGCCATCTGAACCTTTACCAAAGAAAATGAAATACAACACAAGAAATATTTCAAACATTGCTTTAGCTAGTATTCGCCACCATGCTGGACTTCGTGAGGCTGCAGAAATTGCAACTGCCGCTTGGATAGATGCAGGCCTCATCAGCCGAGAGGATGTATCTTTGGTGATAGATCATAATAAAATTAGAAGAGCACAAGAAAAAATAATGAAGGAAATATCTGATCAGCATGAAAAAGATTTAAGCGAGGGAGGGCTCTCCTGTCTTTTGTTTGATGGAAGAATAGATGACACAAAAGTTTTGCTAGAAGTAGAGGGAGTGAACAGAAAGTTTCCAGGTCTCATCAAAGAAGAACACTACTCTGTCTGTTCTGAGCCTGGTGGTCGGTTTTTGTTTCACTTTGCTCCCGAAACTGAAGTAGAAGGGAAGAAACATGCAGAGGTCATTGCTGATCATATTTTATGTTGGGTTCAGGAGAGAGGACTTGGCAGTTCACTGCAGGCTGTTGGTGGAGATTCAACTGCAGTGAACACCGGATGGCAGGGGGGTGTAATGACGCATTTAGAGAAAAAACTAGGAAGAAGACTTGTTTGGATTGTATGTGATTTACATACAGGCGAGCTACCTCTTCGTCATCTCATCCAGGAACTTGATGGTCCTACAAAGAGCAACAACAAGTGGTCAGGTCCCCTTGGCATCATGCTGGATGAAGCAACACAACTAGAAATAAATACAACCTTTCCAAAGGTCGAAGTTGGCCCTCCCCTTCCGGCGTTGTCTGAAGGAGTCATCAAAGATCTCAGCACAGATCAATCCTATGCTTATCGTATTGCCCAAGCAATAAGATCAGGAGAAGTGCCTCAGTCATTGGCTCTCTTGGAGATTGGACCTGTCAGTCACAGCCGTTGGTTAACTACAGCTCTTCGTTTCTGCAGGATTTGGATTTCCAAACACGAATTGAAGGGCAAAGTGCTGAAGAATTTGAGGTTAATTGTTGAATTTATTATTGGAGTTTATCTTCCCCAGTGGTTTAGTGTGAAACTTAATCCTATGTGGGTGGATGGGCCCAATCACCTTTTGTTTCAATTGCAGCTAGTAAGAACACAGAGGAAGGTAGTGAGGGACATCGTGTTACCTGTGGCAAGAAGGTCCGCTTGGTATGCTCGATCAGAAGCAGTTTTGCAAGCAATGCTTTGCAGTCAATGTACCAATCTCCGAACCGAGGCTGTAGAAGTCATTCTAAAGATTAGAGGAACGCTAATAGATGACGACCAGTTGGGAGACTGTTCGTTTCATTCAAGAAAAGTTCCCCCAATAAACGTCAATGCCACCAAATTGTCAGAATTGGTTGACTTGAGTTTGGAAGTCTTAGAGCCACCATTGACAACAAGTCTAACTAGCCAAGAATTGAGAAACCTTAAAGAGACTCCAATGCAGGTGCCGAAGTGGCCTTCCCACACTCAAAGTGTGGAGAGATGTGTGAAAATGGTCACAGAAGCAGCGGGCCATGTTTACAGCCACGAGAGGCGAGAAGGTTACATCAAAGCACAAATAGCAAGCAGACTACTGATGACAAGAAACCAAAGCAAAGAGAGTATGAAGGCATTGGTTACTTTCAAATAGACTACGGATAATAAAATATAATAATTTGAAACTTGAAACAGTAACATGTGTGCAAACGCTGGTTATGTTATAAATTCACAAATATGTACATTTAAAAATCCATTTGCTGTAGGTAGGACTTATTATAAAAAAAAATTTATGCCAGAATATTGTTTTGCATGCTTAAAGACTACAATAAATTGCTACCAAATTACTCGATTTTCAATTTAGCCAGTTCACCCCCTAAATTGACACACCCTACTCTCCACCCTACCCCTCTCCACCCTCCCCCTCTTCCCACCCTCCCCCTCTTCCCACCCTCCCCCTCTTCCCACCCTCCCCCTCTCCACCCTCCCCCTCTTCCCACCCTCCCCCTCTCCACCCTCCCCCTCTTCCCACCCTCCCCCTCTCCACCCTACCCCTCTCCACCCTACCCCTCTCCACCCTCCCCCTCTTCCCACCCTCCCCCTCTTCCCACCCTCCCCCTCTCCACCCTCCCCTCTCTTCCCACCCTCCCCCCTTCCCACCCTCCCCCTCTTCCCACCCTCCCCCTCTCCACCCTCCCCCTCTCCACCCTCCCCCTCTTCCCACCCTCCCCCTCTCCACCCTCCCCCTCTCCCCCCCCCTACAAAACTATACCCAACTAAAAGATATAAACAAAATTGTCTAAAAATTATCCAAAGTTAACCTGGCCAATTTACTGCCAGGTTAAAGGCCGTGATTAAGGTGGTGGAAACACGGGTAAAATAATTAACATAAATAATGAGGCTGATTTAAACTTTTCTTATTCTGACTACGATTTTATTTTATATTTTTACTTTTTATTTATTTTTTAGCTTGACCATAAAAGTATTTAATTATTTTTTGTCTGATTATAATTTTTTTTCTGAACAATTTTTTTTTTCAAGACAGTAAAAGTCAGATTGTATTTTTCTTACCTTATTTCTCCTTATTTTTTTTACCTTATTTCCATATTGTCGTCCATATTTCCATTTTCCCCATTAGTTTCCAATTTTCCTCCTTATTTCCCTATTTTCTTCCTTATTTTCCTATTTTCCTCCTTATCTCCCTATTTTCCTCCTGATTTCCCAGTTTCTTCCTCATTTCCCTGTTTTCCCTCCGTATTTCCCCATTTTCTTCACTATTTCCCTATTTTCCTCCCTATTTCCCTATTTTCCTCCTTATTTCCCCATTTTCTTCCTTGTCTCCCTATTTTCCTCCTTAAATTAGATACTTACAAACTGTGTGAAGACGACGGCTCACCAAGCTTCTGTTAACGGGTCCTGTTGGTAAGTAGATATAACCCAACGGTATCTTACGGCAATAACAACAGTAATTGCTCTTGTGTCCGGTATTGGGAGGGAATAGCGGACCCCTGTTAATTAAGTATTCCGGTTTATAGTGAGTTACTGTTATACGAAGCAACAATAACGGTAAACACAGTGTATCCGGTATAGAGGGACTAAGAGAGTCCGGTTAATCCAACATTAAATTCACTTGATATACACTTAACACTATACACCTGGGAGAGAGAGAGAGAGAGAGAGAGAGAGAGAGAGAGCTCACCATATCATAGCTGAATACCACTAGATCACCATCACTCCCACCACTATCACCACCACCACCACCAACACCACCACTGCCACCAACACCACCACTATCACCACCAACACCACCACTATCACTACCAACACCAACACTGCCACCAACACCACCACTATCACCACCACCACCACCACTATCACCACTATCATCACCACTATCACCACCACCAGGTAAGGTGTGGTCAGGTAGGGAACACACCTGGGCAAATAAGCTACAGGTGGTCGTGTCATTAACCCACTTCCTGGAAAAAAACTGTGTGTGTGTGTGTGTGTGTGTGTGTGTGTGTGTGTGTGTGTGTGTGTTTCAGTTCTTATCTGTGTATGTTTTTTCTTTCTACTTTATTTCATTTTCTCTTCTTCCCTTTCTTATCCCACCCTCCCTCTTCCTCCTACCCACCACTCTCCCCCACCCCCTCCCCACCCCCCTTCCCCAACCCTTCCCCCCTCCCACCCTTCCTCCCCTCTCACCCTCCTCTCCCTTCCTCCTCTTCTCCTCTTCCTCCCCCAACCCCTCTCCCCCCACCCCCTCCCCCCCCCCCTTCCCCAACCCTTCCCCAACCCCTTCCCCCCCCCTCCCCCCTTCCTCCCCTCTTCACCCTCCTCTCCCTTCCTCCTCTTCTCCTCTTCCTCCCCCCCAACCCTTCCTCCCCCCACCCCCCTCCCCCACCCCCCACACCCCCACCTCACCCCCATCCTTCTCTATATCTCTCTTAAGGGTTAACTTTCGGTCTTACTTCCACAGCATAAAATATCATTTGCATTATTGAGTTACGTCCAGTGTCCTATGAAGACTGGTGTGGGGGGTGGGTGGGGGGTGTGGGGGTGTACGTGGGGAAGGAGTGAGGGATGTGTACGTGTGTGGGGGTTTATGTATGTATGTATGTATGTATGTCACTACTACTGTTTATTCCTCATTTCACGTACACAAGGATAAATAACCCATGTATGTATAAATGTACCTCTTTGTGTATGTATATGTCTGTGTGTACTTGATTGTGTGCGTATTGATTACACGTTCAGATTATCAGAGGACAAGTGATGGTATGACCCTTGGCACCTCTCATCACTGGGGGAAGTGCCTGACAGTGCCGGGGTAAAGTTGCTCTAGTGGGAGGCTTCTTTTGACCTTTTTATTATTACTGGAAAGTGCCGGAGGTAGTAGAAGCTTCACCTATAGTTATTAACAACACCAGGAAGTACCAAGACAGTGCCGTAATAAAGAAGACCACAGTATGACTACTTACCAACATCGGTACTGACGCACCTTTTGGACAGTGCCGAGTCATTGGGGGAGAGTGATGATGTGTTTACGAAGGTGACGACATTGAAGAAAATATCACGTAAACTGCTCTCTCTCTCTCTCTCTCTCTCTCTCTCTCTCTCTCTCTCTCTCTCTCTCTCTCTCTCTCTCTCTCTCTCTCTCTCTCTCTCTCTCTCTCTCCTGTAAAATATTTATTTATTTATTATACATTTACTTACAAGCCATATAATTTTTTCTCTGGTATATCAAGGTAGGTTTTCTTTCTTTCTTTATTTATTTAGTTATTTTCTTTCATTCTTTCTTTTCTTTCATTCCTTCTTTCTTTTCTTTCATTCCTTCTTTCTTTTCTTTCATTCCTTCTTTCTTTTCTTTCATTTCTTCTTTCTTTTCCTTCATTCCTTCTTTCTTTTCTTTCATTCCTTCTTTCTTTTCTTTCATTCCTTCTTTCTTTTCCTTCATTCCTTCTTTCTTTTCTTTCATTCATTCTTTCTTTTCTTTCATTCCTTCTTTCTTTTCCTTCATTCCTTCTTTCTTTTCCTTCATTCCTTCTTTCTTTTCTTTCATTCCTTCTTTCTTTTCTTTCATTCCTTCTTTCTTTTCTTTCATTCCTTCTGTCTTTTCTTTCATTCCTTCTTTCTTTTCTTTCATTCCTTCTTTCTTTTCTTTCATTCCTTCTTTCTTTTCTTTCATTCCTTCTTTCTTTTCTTTCATTTTTCCATTAAATTAATACAGGTGTGTAATGGAGACACCTGCGATTAACTTTTTTAATTAGATCATTGATTGATTCTGTAACCGAGACGACCTGCCGTCTCTCTCTCTCTCTCTCTCTCTCTCTCTCTCTCTCTCTCTCTCTCTCTCTTCCTTCCTTCCTTCCTCAGAGTTACCCCCCTACCGTGTGTGTGGGAGGCCAGGAGGTTGAGGAGTAGTGGGGAGGCCAGGAGGTTGAGGAGTAGTGGAGAGGCCAGGAGGTTGAGGAGTAGTGGGGAGGCCAGGAGGTTGAGGAGTAGTGGGGAGGCCAGGAGGTTGAGGAGTAGTGGGGAGGCCAGGAGGTTGAGGAGTAGTGGGGAGGCCAGGAGGTTGAGGAGTTGTGGAGAGGCCAGGAGGTTGAGGAGTAGTGTAGTAGAAAGACATTATATCCTGGAGGCGTTTGGAGGCCGGAAGAGGAGGGGGAGAGAGGTAATAGGGGAGAGGAGGGGGGTGGGGTGATGAGAAGACTTGGAGGGGGAGGAGGGGGTGATGAGAAGACTTGGAGGGGGAGGAGGGGGTGATGAGAAGACTTGGAGGGGGAGGAGGGGGTGATGAGAAGACTTGGAGGGGGAGGAGGGGGTGATGAGAAGACTTGGAGGGGGAGGAGGAGGGGGTGATGAGAAGACTTGGAGGGGGAGGAGGGGGTGATGAGAAGACTTGGAGGGGGAGGAGGGGGGTGGGGTGATGAGAAGACTTGGAGAGGGAGGAGGGGGTGATGAGAAGACTTGGAGGGGGAGGAGTGGGGTGGGGTGATGAGAAGACTTGGAGGGGGGTGGGGTGATGAGAAGACTTGGAGGGGGAGGAGGGGGTGATGAGAAGACTTGGAGGGGGAGGAGGGGTAAGCTCACTCACTCAGTAATTTATACATGTTGTTCAAGATAATAGACTCCATAGTGCTTCTTGATTCTACCCCCTCCTACTCCTCCCGCTCCCCACCTCCCCCTCCCGCCCCCCACCTCCCCCTTTAACCCCTATCATTCCCCCTCCACCCCTCATCCCCCTTTTGTGTGCACACGTACGCACTTCCTGCCTCGGTCGTGTGCACACTCCGTCTTGCCACTTGTTCCGTGCACTTAATACGTTACATTGTCCTAATCATAATTATCGTCAAGGGGTATTTACCTGTTTAATGATCACCACGTGTTGACCATTATCAGGTGATCACCACGTGTTGACCATTATCAGCTGATCATCACGTGTTGACCATTATCAGCTGATCATCACGTGTTGACCATTATCAGCTGATCACCACGTGTTGACCATTATCAGCTGATCATCACGTGTTGACCATTATCAGCTGATCATCACGTGTTGACCATTATCAGCTGATCATCACGTGTTGACCATTATCAGCTGATCATCACGTGTTGACCATTATCAGCTGATCATCACGTGTTTTGCTCAAACCTTCACAGATTTCACGTCATTTTAAATCTTCGTTTGGACGTATTTTCTAACTTCATCCAACTTGAAGCACGAGTGTTTGTATTGGCCTTTTAACACACACACACACACACACACACACACACACACACACACACACACAGACACACACACACACACACACACACACACACGGTGATGGGGTTAAGTCTGTATTGGTGAAACTCAAGTTATGGTTGATTACGTGTGATGTATGGCCGCTATATATCAGGCTTGGTATAAGGGGTCGATGTTTATATTGGTGTGTCTGTGTGTGTGTGTGTGTGTGTCTGTGTGTGAGTGTGTGTGTGTCTGTGTGTGTGTGTGTGTGTGTTTACCCTGCCGGAGCCTCCCTCAGGGCGTGTTTGTCTCCGCTTCATCCTCGTCTGCTCCCTTCCGCGCCTCCTGCTGCAGCTCTCAAGGGGCACTCACCTCCCTGTGGGCCTTGTCCTGCCTACTACACCAGGGAGAGAGGAGTCCTTCATCCTTAACTGGGTGTTGTAGGAGGAGAGAGGAGTCCTTCATCCTTAACTGGGTGTTGTAGGAGGGGAGAGGAGTCCTTCATCCTTAACTGGGTGTTGTAGGAGGGGAGAGGAGTCCTTCATCCTTAAATGGAGAGAGAGAGAGAGAGAGGGGGGGGGGGACTTGCTAACCACTGGAGAGAAGTTAAAAGGAGTGAAGGAGGAGGGACCATCAGACCTCAAAGTCCACCAAGAAGGAGTAGCAACAGTCCTCCTTCACTTGTTTACATGCCAGAAGGTGATGTTGATCCTCCTTCCCTCAGGACCCCCCCCCCCCCCACACACTCCGCCGCTGGAGGATCCTTGAAGATTCCTACGATAATATTTCCTTCCTTAATTGAGACCTAAGGGCGTGGGTAGTGCGTGGGTCGTCATTCTGTTCCATGGGTTAGTGTGGGTCGTCATTCTGTTCCATGGGTTAGTGTGGGTCGTCATTCTGTTCCATGGGTTGGTGTAGTGGTAGGTCGTACGTGAGTCATTCTGTCCATGGGTTGGTGTAAGGGTGTGGGGTCGTCATTCTGTTCCATGGGTTAGTGTGGGTCGTCATTCTGTTCCATGGGTTGGTGTAGTGGTAGGTCGTACGTGAGTCATTCTGTCCATGGGTTGGTGTAAGGGTGTGGGGTCGTCATTCTGTTCCATGGGTTAGTGTGGGTCGTCATTCTGTTCCATGGGTTGGTGTAGTGGTAGGTCGTACATGAGTCATTCTGTCCATGGGTTGGTGTAAGGGTGTGGGGTCGTCATTCTGTTCCATGGGTTAGTGTGGGTCGTCATTCTGTTCCATGGGTTGGTGTAGTGGTAGGTCGTACGTGAGTCATTCTGTCCATGGGTTGGTGTAAGGGTGTGGGGTCGTCATTCTGTTCCATGGGTTAGTGTGGGTCGTCATTCTGTTCCATGGGTTGGTGTAGTGGTAGGTCGTACGTGAGTCATTCTGTCCATGGGTTGGTGTAAGGGTGTGGGGTCGTCATTCTGTTCCATGGGTTAGTGTGGGTCGTCATTCTGTTCCATGGGTTGGTGTAGTGGTAGGTCGTACGTGAGTCATTCTGTCCATGGGTTGGTGTAAGGGTGTGGGGTCGTCATTTTGTTCCATGGGTTGGTGTAGGTCGTACGTGGGTTATCCTGTATAAATAAGGTGTTGATTAGCTAATGGTATATTGTCCTTAGTGTTGATAACGATGATTCCCCACACACACACACACACACACACACGCACACACACGCACACACACACACACACACACACACACAGAGCAAGTTAATCAAGTCAAATCAGCTGATGACTCTGCAAGAACAAGAACAAGAAGAATAAGAAGAACAACAAGAAGAGAAATATGAAGAACAAGAACAAGAGAAAAGAGCAAGAAGAGGAAGAAAAAGAACAATAAGAACAAGAGGTGAAGAACATAAACACACTTGACCAACGATAAACTAACCAACACTCTATTCTTCTCTCCTCTTCTCTTCTCCTCTTCTTCCACTTCAATTCTGTTTACGTATCGCGATCCTCTTGGCCCCCCTCTTGGGAGCCACCACCTTAAGAGGACGGGACGCAAATAAACTGCTTGGTGTGTTTTATGAGGAAATGATTCAAATAATACTATCCTTGTATTGTTTAGGGGGTGGGGGAAGGAGGGGGAGGTAGGGGGAGGGGATGAAGGAGGGGGATAGGGATAGCATTTCTTTTTTTTTTTTTTTTTTTTAGAGAGAGGGGTTGGGTGGAAGGGTGAGAGGGGGTGGTAGGAGGGGGGAGAGGGATGGTAGGAGAAAGGGAGGGGTGGGAGA
Source organism: Homarus gammarus (assembly GCA_958450375.1). Classification (NCBI taxonomy): domain Eukaryota; kingdom Metazoa; phylum Arthropoda; class Malacostraca; order Decapoda; family Nephropidae; genus Homarus; species Homarus gammarus. The sequence continues at coordinate 62,702 of CAUDMG010003026.1, forward strand.
AGGGTGGGTAAGGGTGGTGGAGGAGAGTCAGGGGGTATTTTCTTGCATCTTTGACCTGTGACGTTATAATAGGCTAGGAAGAAGAATGATATTTTATGAAGAAATTGATTTATTTTGGTATTGTCTAGACTGTGGGAGTGTTATTAGTGTTATTATTATTGTTGTGTTATTGTTATTGTTGTTATTATTGTTATTATTGTTGTATTATTGTTATTATTATTGTTGTTGTTATTGTTCTTGTTCTTGTCATTGTTCTTATTATTGTTATTGTTGTTATTATTGTTATTGTTGTTATTATTGTTATTATTGTTGTATTATTGTTATTATTATTGTTGTTGTTATTGTTCTTGTTCTTGTCATTGTTCTTATTATTGTTATTGTTGTTATTATTTTTCTTATTGTTATCATTATTATTATTATTATTTTATTAATATTTTTTCTTCCATTGTCAAACTCGCTTTGTTTACATGTGCCAGTGACGTCATCAACACACATGTTTGTCTTTGTCTTACCAGGAAATAACTTCAGCCTTGTGTTGTGTTATTGAATATTAGATTTTTATTTTAATTCGTGCATCAATGAACGCTTTAGTGTTTAACTCACGCACTTGTGACGTTATTAGTGGATCAGGATATGTTTTATTGATAAAGGAATTAAGAGTATAATATTAGTGTGTGCGTGCGTGTGTGTGCGTGCGTGTGCGTGTGATTAATTAACATCTTGGGACTGTCTGGGAGTTATTAATATTATTTTTTTCTTGCACTAGTGAACGCCCAGTGTTTACATCAGCTGGTGACGTCATCCGTGTATCGTGTAACGAGCGGTCAAATTGTGATCGACATCCGCCTCCCCCACTCTTGTCTTGTTAGCTCTGCCGGGGAGAGGGAGGGGTGAGTGGGGAGAGAGGGAAGAGGAAGGGGAGAGTGAGTGAGGAGGAGGAAGTGGGGGAGGAAGAGAGTGAGCGTGAGGGAGGAAGGGGTGAGGGGGAGGAAAGGGTGAGGGGGAGGAAGGGGTGAGGGAGAGGAGGCGAGTGAGGGAGAGAGAGGAGATAAAGGGGGGGGGGAGAGGAGGAAGGTGGAGGGACGGAGGAAGGAGAAAGAAAAAACAAATAAAGAAGAGATAGGAAGGGAGGGGAGAAGTGGAGGGGAGGAAAATAGAACAAGGAAAGCTGTAGATGGAGAGAGAGAGAGAGAGAGAGAGACAGAGAGAGAGAGAGAGAGAGAGAGAGAGGTGACGTGTACACTAGAAGGACATAACAAAAATAAATGATGATTGGGAGATAGAAGAGGAGAGGAAAGGAGTTGGAGGAAGAGAAGAAAGGAAAATCCCCTCCCCTCCCCCACCCCCCCCCCCTCCCACACACACACCCCCTTCCACTCGCACCAAAATAATAATAATAATAATAATGATAACAATAATAATAACAACAATAATAATGACACTACAGTTCAATTATTATTTTTATTTCATTATTTCCCTTTTTCACCCGCCCTTCCCTTTTTCACCCGTCCTTCCCTTTTTCACCCGCCCTTCCCTTTTTCACCCGTCGTTCCCTTTTTCACCCGTCCTTCCCTTTTTCACCCGTCCTTCCCTTTTTCACCCGTCCTTCCCTTTTTCACCCGTCCTTCCCTTTTTCACCCGCCCTTCCCTTTTTCACCCGCCCTTCCCTTTTTCACCCGTCCTTCCCTTTTTCATCCGTCCTTCCCTTTTTCACCCGTCCTTCCCTTTTTCACCCGTCCTTCCCTTTTTCATCCGTCGTTCCCTTTTTCACCCGTCCTTCCCTTTTTCACCCGTCCTTCCCTATTTCACCCGTCCTTCCCTTTTTCACCCGTCCTTCCCTTTTTCATCCGTCCTTCTCTTTTTCACCCGTCCTTCCCTATTTCACCCGTCCTTCCCTTTTTCACCCGTCCTTCCCTTTTTCATCCGTCCTTCCCTTTTTCATCCGTCCTTCCCTTTTTCACCCGTCCTTCCCTTTTTCACCCGTCCTTCCCTTTTTCACCCGTCCTTCCCTTTTTCACACGTCCTTCCCTTTTTCACCCGTCCTTCCCTTTTTCACCCGTCCTTCCCTTTTTCATCGTCCTTCCCTTTTTCATCCGTCCTTCCCTTTTTCATCCGTCCTTCCCTTTTTCATCCGTCCTTCCCTATTTCATCCGTCCTTCCCTATTTCACCCGTCCTTCCCTATTTCACCCGTCCTTCCCTTTTTCATCCGTCCTTCCCTTTTTCACCCGTCCTTCCCTATTTCACCCGTCCTTCCCTTTTTCACCCGTCCTTCCCTTTTTCATCCGTCCTTCCCTTTTTCACCCGTCCTTCCCTTTTTCACCCGTCCTTCCCTTTTTCATCCGTCCTTCCCTTTTTCATCCGTCCTTCCCTTTTTCATCCGTCCTTCCCTTTTTCACCCGTCCTTCCCTTTTTCACCCGTCCTTCCCTATTTCACCCGTCCTTCCCTTTTTCATCCGTCCTTCCCTTTTTCATCCGTCCTTCCCTTTTTCACCCGTCCTTCCCTATTTCACCCGTCCTTCCCTTTTTCACCCGTCCTTCCCTTTTTCATCCGTCCTTCCCTTTTTCATCCGTCCTTCCCTTTTTCATCCGTCCTTCCCTTTTTCACCCGTCCTTCCCTTTTTCACCCGTCCTTCCCTTTTTCACCCGTCCTTCCCTTTTTCATCCGTCCTTCCCTTTTTCATCCGTCCTTCCCTTTTTCATCCGTCCTTCCCTTTTTCATCCGTCCTTCCCTTTTTCACCCGTCCTTCCCTTTTTCACCCGTCCTTCCCTTTTTCACCCGTCGTTCCCTTTTTCACCCGTCCTTCCCTTTTTCACCCGTCCTTCCCTTTTTCACCCGTCCTTCCCTTTTTCACCCGTCCTTCCCTTTTTCATCCGTCCTTCCCTTTTTCATCCGTCCTTCCCTTTTTCACCCGTCCTTCCCTTTTTCACCCGTCCTTCCCTATTTCATCCGTCCTTCCCTTTTTCACCCGTCCTTCCCTTTTTCACCCGTCCTTCCCTTTTTCATCCGTCCTTCCCTTTTTCACCCGTCCTTCCCTTTTTCATCCGTCGTTCCCTTTTTCACCCGTCCTTCCCTTTTTCACCCGTCCTTCCCTTTTTCACCCGTCCTTCCCTATTTCACCCGTCCTTCCCTTTTTCACCCGTCCTTCCCTTTTTCATCCGTCCTTCCCTATTTCACCCGTCCTTCCCTTTTTCATCCATCCTTCCCTTTTTCACCCGTCCTTCCCTTTTTCACCCGTCCTTCCCTTTTTCACCCGTCCTTCCCTTTTTCACCCGTCCTTCCCTTTTTCATCCGTCCTTCCCTTTTTCATCCTTCCCTTTTTCACCCGTCCTTCCCTTTTTCACCCGTCCTTCCCTTTTTCACCCGTCCTTCCCTTTTTCACCCGTCCTTCCCTTTTTCACCCGTCCTTCCCTATTTCATCCGTCTCCCCTTTTTCACCTGTCCTTCCCTTTTTCACCCGTCCTTCCCTTTTTCACCCGTCGTTCCCTTTTTCACCCGTCCTTCCCTTTTTCACCCGTCCTTCCCTTTTTCACCCGTCCTTCCCTTTTTCACCCGTCCTTCCCTTTTTCACCCGTCGTTCCCTCACCAGCTGTTATCACTCTACCTCACGAGACATTAACCAACATTAGTGGTTCAGTCACTCAGGTAAACACGCCTCATATTTTCCTTAACCCAACATAACAATCGACTATATTTGATTCTGTTTATATTAACCTTTATGGATATTGTACCTAAAGGCGATTATTACACCTGGTTGGTAGTCACTAAGTGCTTATGTCACCTGTGTGTGGGAGGTGCAGGAGGGGAGGGGTTGTGGGAGGTGCAGGAGGGGAGGGGTTGTGGGGTGAAGGAGGGGAGGGGTTACATCCGTTCAGGTGTGATATTTCAGTCCAATAGATGGTTGAATTGTCTAGTTTTAGCGTGGGTGAGGGGGGCTCTCTCTCTCTCTCTCTCTCTCTCTCTCTCTCTCTCTCTCTCTCTCTCTCTCTCTCTCTCTCTCTCTCAGTGCCCACCTAACATCAACACCTACACTACACTATATTATAACGAAGCTACATTAGTCATATTCTCACATTATAGTAATTATCCAGGTACAAATTTACTTAATTGTTCCAGAGACGAAGGTAAGAATTGGGACTTTTTTCTTTTTTTTTGGTACCTACTCGAAGATATTGTCTTTGTTATTGTACGAGAACAAAGACAAAATTAGTTGGAATTGACTCTACATATTCTTATCATCTTGTATAAATTTCACTTACATACATACGTCCATACATACATACATACATACATACATACATACATACATAGCCTACATACACTGACAGTAGAAGAAAAATAATGAATAGAGTAATAATGATGATAATAATGATGACGATGATGATAATGATGATGATGATGATGATGATGACGACACAACCACTATGTACATTACCACAGTTGAAACACGCCACAGGAAACGCGTCACACTATAAGGAAACGCCATACTAAGGTCATCACCATCACCACTACTACTACCATCACCACCATCACCACTACTATCATCACCACCATCACCACCACCACCATCACCACCATCACCACTACTACTACTACCATCACCACTACTATCACCACCACTACTATCGCCACCACTACTACCACCACCACCACCACCATCATCACTACTACTACCACCACTACTACCATCACCACCACCACCACCACTACTACCATCACCACCACCACCACCACTACTACCATCACCATCACCACCATCACCACTACTACCATCACCACTACTACCATCACCACCATCACCACTACTACTACTACCATCACCACTACTACCATCACCACCATCACCACTACTACCATCACCACCATCACCACTACTACCATCACCACCATCACCACTACTACCATCACCACCATCACCACCATCACCACCACCACCATCACCACCATCACCACCACCACCATCACCACCATTACCATCACCACCATCACCACTACTACCATCACCACCATCACCACCATCACCACCACCACCATCACCACCACCACCACCATCACCACCACCACCATCACCATCACCACCATCACCACCATTACCATCACCACCATCACCACAACTACCATCACCACCATCACCACTACTACCATCACCACCATCACCACTGCTACCACCACTACTACCACCATCACCACTACTATCATCACCACTACTACTACTATCACCACCACTACTATCACCACCACTACTATCACCACCACTACCACCATCACCACTACTATCATCACCACTACTACCACCACTACTACCATCACCACCACCACCACCACCACCACCACCACCACTACTACTACCACCACTACTACCATCACCACCACCACCACCACTACTACCATCACCACCACCACCACCACTACTACCATCACCACTACTACCATCACCACCATCACCACGACTATCATCACCACTACTACTACTATCACCACCACTACTATCACCACCACCACTACTACCACCACCACTACTACCACCACCACCATCATCACTACTACTACCACCACTACTACCATCACCACCACCACTACTACCATCACCACCACCACCACCACTACTACCATCACCACCACCACCATCACTACTACTACCACCACTACTACCATCACCACCATCACCACCACCACTACTACTACCACCACTACTACCATCACCACCACCACCACCACCACTACTACCATCACCACCACCACCACCACTACTACCACCACCACCACCACCACCACCACCATCACTACTACTACCACCACTACTACCATCACCACCACCACCATCACCACCACCACTACTACTACCACCACTACTACCATCACCACCACCACCACCACCACTACTACCATCACCACCACCACCACCACCACTACTACCACCACTACCACCACCACCACCACCACCACCACCACTACTACTACCACCACTACTACCATCACCACCACCACTACTACCACCACTACTACTACCACCACTACTACCATCACCACCACCACCATCACCACCACCACTACTACTACCACCACTACTACCATCACCACCACCACCACTACTACCACTACTACTACCATCACCACCACCACCACCACTACTACTACCATCACCACCACCACCACCACCACCACCACCACCACCACCAGCACTTGATACATCCTTTCCTACACTTCAGAACACAGTGTCTATACGTTCACACTCCCCCGGCGACACGTTCCTCCTCTCGTTCCTCAACCAAATCATTTTCTCCACTTTCCTGACTTCACCACTTTCCTGACTTCACAACTTTCCTGACTTCACCACTTTCTTGACTTCACAACTTTCCTGACTTCACAACTTTCTTGACTTCACAACTTTCTTGACTTCACCACTTTCCTGACTTCACCACTTTTCTGACTTCACCACTTTCCTGACTTCACCACTTTCCTGATTTCACAACTATCCTGACTTCACAACTATCCTGACTTCACAACTTTCCTGACTTCACCACTTTCCTGACTTCACTTTCTTGACTTCACCAATTTTTCTGAAGTTTAGACGCCCTAGCACGACACGACACGGTAATAGTCACATTGTTATGCAGCATTACTAGAGTTTTAGTAAGTAGTGAAGAAAGCTGTCCCCTTCCCTCTGTAGTGAAGATGTTGACGGCCTGTAGTGAAGATGTTGACGGCCTGTAGTGAAGATGTTAAAGGCCTGTAGTGAAGATGTTAAGGGCCTCTAGTGAAGATGTTGACGGCCTGCAGTGAAGATGTTAAGGGCCTGGAGTGAAGATGTTAAAGGCCTGTAGTGAAGATGTTAAAGGCCTGTAGTGAAGATGTTAAAGGCCTGTAGTGAAGATGTTAAGGGCCTGTAGTGAAGATGTTAAGGGCCTGTAGTGAAGATGTTGACGGCCTGTAGTGAAGATGTTGACGGCCTGTAGTGAAGATGTTGACGGCCTGTAGTGAAGATGTTGACGGCCTGTAGTGAAGATGTTAAAGGCCTGTAGTGAAGATGTTAAAGGCTTGAAGTACATATTATATGGTATTAAATTGTTCTTTTATGTAAATAATTGGGATTCAGAATTAACCACAGTACAGCACCACATTACCACATACTAGGCAGTACCACACCACACCACACCACATCACACCACATCGCACCACACCACACCACACCACACCACCACAGCATTCATATTAATCATCGCTATAGACAAACAAACAAATTTTCATTTACTTGGAAGGTTCTAAAGTTAATCTTGGGGTGAAGTGGTTCCATCCTGCTAGTCTCTCTCTCTCTCTCTCTCTCTCTCTCTCTCTCTCTCTCTCTCTCGTATATTGAACACTAAAATATTAAGACCATCTCGTTGTTAAAGGTCAGGGGTCAAAGGTCGGGTTTTGATGTTAAGTGTTTGATAAAGTGATAACGACTGACTACAAGGGAATAGTTCTCTCTCTCTCTCTCTCTCTCTCTCTCTCTCTCTCTCTCTCTCTCTCTCTCTCTCTCGTATATTGAACACTAAAATATTAAGACCATCTCGTTGTTAAAGGTCAGGGGTCAAAGGTCGGGTTTTGATGTTAAGTGTTTGATAAAGAAATAACGACTGACTACAAGGGAATAGTTCTCTCTCTCTCTCTCTCTCTCTCTCATTCATTTTCCCATATTTTCACTCCACTCTCTCTCTCTATCTATCTATCTCTCTACAAGGGAACTGTCCGGTGTCATTATGTATACATTTACCTTATGATGTTGGATCTGCAATTGTTGACGTGAGGATGTGGGCGGGGTGTGGCTGTGAGGGGGGTGTGGGTGTGGGCGGGGTGTGGGTGTGAGGGTGTGGGCGGGGTGTGGGTGTGAGGGTGTGGGCGGGGTGTGGCTGTGGGCGGGGTGTGGGTGTGAGGGTGTGGGCGGGGTGTGGGTGTGAGGATGTGGGCGGGGTGTGGGTGTGAGGATGTGGGCGGGGTGTGGGTGTGAGGGTGTGGGCGGGGTGTGGGTGTGAGGGGCTAAGGTGGGTGTGGGTGTTTCTTGACGTGTGTATGGGTGGGTGTTGAGTGTGTGTGTGTGTGTGTTTGTGTAAGAAAGAATTAACCCATTAACCAACAACAAAAAAAAAAAAAAACCATAATGAGAAAAAATAATAAATGGAGGAAGAGGAAAACAGATAATAAGAGAATAAAGAGTGGGAGAAAAATATAGTTAAAGATAAGGAAGGTAAGAAACAGAAGATAAAAGGCAACGATGGTATGGTGTAAGGAAGAGGTGATATGATGACTGACGCTAACCTCCTGGGGGGTGGGTGGCACGAGGAGGAGGGGGATAGTGGGGGGAGGAGGATAGTGGTTGGAGGGGGATAGTGGGGGGAGGATAGTGGTTGGGGAGGATAGTGGTTGGAGGGGATAGTGGTTGGAGGGGGATAGTGGGGGAGGATAGTGGTTGGGGGAGGATAGTGGTTTGGGGAGGATAGTGGTTGGAGGGGGATAGTGGGGGGAGGAGGATAGTGGTTGGGGGGGGGATAGTGGGGGAGGGGGATAGTGGTTGGAGGGGGATAGTGGGGGGAGGATAGTGGTTGGGGGAGGATAGTGGTTGGAGGGGAGATAGTGGGGGGAGGAGGATAGTGGTTGGGGGGGGGATAGTGGGGGGAGGGGGATAGTGGGGGGAGGATAGTGGTTGGGGGAGGATAGTGGTTGGAGGGGAGATAGTGGGGGGAGGAGGATAGTGGTTGGAGGGGGATATTGGGGGAAGGTTAGTGGTTGGAGGAGGATAGTGGTTGGGGGAGGATAGTGGTTGGGGGGGATAGTGGGGGGAGGAGGATAGTGGTTGGAGGGGGATATTGGGGGAAGGTTAGTGGTTGGAGGAGGATAGTGGTTGGGGAGGATAGTGGTTGGGGAGGATAGTGGTTGGGGGAGGACAGTGGTTGGAGGGGGATAGTGGGGGGAGGATAGTGGTTGGGGAGGATAGTGGTTGGGGAGGATAGTGGTTGGTGGAGGATAGTGGTGGGGGAGGATAGTGGTTGGGGAGGATAGTGGTTGGGGAGGATAGTGGTGGGGGAGGATAGTGGTTGGGGAGGATAGTGGTTGGAGAGGATAGTGGTTGGGGAGGATAGTGGTTGGGGGAGGATAGTGGTTGGAGGGGAATAGTGGTTGGAGGGGGATAGTGGGGGGAGGATAGTGGTTGGGGAGGATAGTGGTTGGGGAGATAGTGGTTGGGGGGATAGTGGTTGGGGGAGGATAGTGGTTGGGGAGGATAGTGGTTGGGGAGGATAGTGGTTGGGGAGGATAGTGGTTGGGGGAGGATAGTGGTTGGAGGAGGATAGTGGTTGGAGGGGGATAGTGGGGGGAGGATAGTGGTTGGAGGGGGATAGTGGTTGGGGAGGATAGTGGGGGAGGATAGTGGTTGGGGAGGATAGTGGTTGGGGGAGGATAGTGGTGGGGGAGGATAGTGGTTGGGGGAGGATAGTGGTGGGGGAGGATAGTGGTTGGAGGGGGATAGTGGGGGGAGGGGGATAGTGGGGGGAGGATAGTGGTTGGGGAGGATAGTGGTTGGGGAGGATAGTGGTTGGGGGAGGATAGTGGTGGGGGAGGATAGTGGTTGGGGAGGATAGTGGTTGGGGGAGGATAGTGGTGGGGGAGGATAGTGGTTGGGGAGGATAGTGGTTGGGGGAGGATAGTGGTTGGAGGGAGATAATAAAAAACTCACTAAACTTACCCTCCCTCCCCCACCCCTCCCCCCACCCCTCCCCCAAGTTCTCCGTCAGTGAGTGAATTAGTACATCAGGACTAACCACCATAGAGCTACCTGACGCAGCCTATAGGACCAACCCAGAGGAAATAAATAACTGATACGCCTTTAATGTCTGTCTGTCTGTCTGTCTGTGTGTCTGTCTGTCTGTCTGTCTGTCTGTCTATCTGTCTATCTGTCTGTGATGGACAACCGCTTCCGTCCAGCTTCCCCTTGTTAGTGACGGGCGGACGGAGGAGAGTGGGGAGGGGGGGGGGGAGGGAGGGACGATAGAAGGACGGAGGGAGAGAGAGAGAGAGGAGGGAAGAAGACGGAGGGAAATGGACGGAAAAAGTGAGATAAGAGGGACGAATGGAGAAGAGGAGAGGGAAGGGAGGGAGACCTAAGAAAGAGGTGAGAGAAAATGGAAGGAGGGGGAGAATAGGGGAGAAGGAGAGGAAGGGAAAGGGGAAGAAAACGAAGACAAGTTGACATGGGGAGAGGAAGAGATGGAGGGAGAGGTGAGGCAGGGGGAATAAAGTGAGGGAGAGAGAGAGAGGGGGGGGGGACCGGATGGAGTGGGGATATCACGACGGGGGAGAGTTACTAGTGCTAGGGAGAGGGAGGAAGGAAGGGCAGAATGAGAGGGAGGGTAAAAGGGGAGAGAGTGACTGAGAGGGAAAGTGAATGCATGGGAATTGATGGAAGAGGAGGAAAGCGTTGATAGAGGGTTACTTACCTACACCAAGACCCCTTGTACCCTGTGGCTGAGGGCCTGACTGCTGCACCTGGGGGAGGGGCAGCAGTAGGGGTGGGAGGAGGGAGAGGGGGGGGGGTTGAATAGGATGGTGTGTGTGTGTGTGAAGGAGGAGTGGTAGGATGAAGGAGGAGGGTAGGATGGTGTCTTGAGTAGGAGAATGTGTGGAGAAGGAGGAGAGAGAGGGGAAGGAGAAGGAATTGTAGGAAAAGGAAGAGAGAGATGATGTCTAATGATGAAGAGGAATAGGAAGAAAGAGAGAGAGAGAGAGAGAGAGAGAGAGAGAGAGAGAGAGAGAGAGAGAGAGAGAGTACCACGAATGGGGAGAACAGAGAGTCAACAGTGAATGAAAGAAGGAGGGGAGGAAGAGAGGAAGGACGGAAGAACAGAGAAAATAAAAAATAATGAGAGGAAGAGGAAGGGAGATTGAGAGAGAGGAGGAGGAGAAGAAGAAGAAGGGAGAAAGAGAGAGAGGAAGGAAGAACAATTGTAATAGGTTCACTTAAAAACAAAGTTGAAGAACAGAAGGGGAGAGAAAAACGATGATAAAGGATTAACAAAGGAAGGAGAGAAGGAGGATTACGGTGAAGAGGGAGGAAAGGAAAATGACGAGAGAGAGAGAGAGAGAGAGAGAGAGAGAGAGAGAGAGAGAGAAGGCATACAATAAAGAGAGTGGAAAGGGATTGTGTGAGAGAGAGAGAGAGAGAGAGAGAGAGAGAGAGAGAGAGAGAGAGAGAGAGGCTTCACAAAGGATATGCAAAAGAGAGACTCCCAGAGGTGGATGTGTTGACGACGATCAGCTGTTGTGGTGATCAGCTGTTGTGGTGATTAGCTGTTGTGATGATCAGTTGTTGTGGTGATCAGTTATTTCGAGGTTGTCTTTGTGATCAACTGATTTAGAATCTCTCTCTCTCTCTCTCTCTCTCTCTCTCTCTCTCTACATCCCACGGTCATTAAAAGGCGGCAGTGGAACGGTAGGTCAGAGCACTCAGGGTACTCCTTGACCTGGGACCCTGGTTCAATCCCACGTATATACAATCGCTTGTGTAAATACCTTAGGTAAATTACTTACATATGTTGTTTGATGACTTGGTTTATGTAAATTAACCATAATACTTGTGTGAAAAACTGTATTAATGTTTAGTATATATTTTTACGTACTTTTATTCATTGTATGTATAATGTAGTGTTGTGATGTGTTTAATGGAACGTTGCTGTACAGGATGTGGTATTTAATTTTTATTTGTTATTAAAAAAATGAGAATTATGTAAACGTTGATAGAAATAATAATAACAACAACGATACTACTACTACTACTACTACTACTACTACTACTACTTTTTTTTTTTTTTTTTTTTTTTTTTTTTTTTTTTTTTTTTTTTGGCCTCCAGCCTCCCCCAATAGCCACACCTTCGCCACCATTTATTTACCTTAATATTAAATATCCTAATACATAAGTAGCTATTCTATCTGTGTTAAATTAGTTGAGCCGCAGATCTATGCGGCATTCAGTGACTGTAGCCTCATAGTCAATATCTGCAGCAGTTGTCGAAGTAGGGGCAGAAGCTCTCGTTCCCCTGAGGCAGAGCAAAGCCGACCGAAGGAGAGAGAAGGACAGTCGACATCTCATCCAGGCTGTAACATAACTTCTCGGCTGCTGCTTCTGTTCGGAGATCACCTCCGCGAGTCTGGCGTAGAAACATCTTGCACTTGGGCCCATCCCACCAGAGGTTGTGAACACTAGAGGAGTGAAGCTGCCTTGATCGACGTTTTGAATTCTCTCCCCATATGCCCTTCTCTTGTCGTTCTCGTTCCTCCTATGTGCAGCATCGAGAGCTAGGTTACGGTGGCAAGTGGCCATGGGATCAAAAATCCTGATGTCGAAGAAAGCTCGCTGTCCCCGCGTCCAGAATCCTCGAGCACTGACGTCCACACGGGCTTCGTTAGGTGTGTTTGAAGTCCTGTCTTGGAAGATCTCACCATCCAGTGGAAGGAGGGTCGGTTCTACCATGACGTCCCGGCAGATTTCCTTCAACATATTTGCTGTGAGATCCCTTACCTCGTCATGCCTCATGCATATGAAGTCCCCCTTCTTGCAGACCATGGCGTGATCGCCGTCGTAGGAAGAGCCACACACGCATTGGGAGGGCAAACCATCTACTGGCCAACCGTACCTTAGAGCAATGGCATCTGTAAATTCTTGTTTGTTAAGGCTGAAACCATTTGCCCTTATCGGTAACGTAGTTAACCAGTTCGAGGCGCCCACCTCCTGCGCTATAGCTACTTTTTTTGTCAAATTTTCTGGTACCTGCAGCAATAGTTGCTGCAACATGTCATTTTGGCAGTGCTGCCGATCTGTTGTAATGGCCCTACGGATCTTATTTACTTCGCTGGTGTCCACTTCCCCTGTTGCATTCTGGGCTATTATGTGGTCAGTGAGGGCTGCCGTGAGCTTAAGTGAATTTTGATGTTCAGTGTCAGCAATCTCCTCTGGATTAGTTAGTCCCATCCCTCCCAGTCTTGGTGGAAATGCAAGAAGAGTTCTTTCTGCTGGGGTTAAGTCAGGGTGTTTCACTAGTTTGGGAATGAACTTGACACTGATGGCTTCTTCCAGAGGGTGGATGAGGGGTCCGATCTCAGGGATGGTACGCATCAGGTAGTTCTAGCGATGCTTGACTCCATGGGTGAATGCTGCAAAGGCCGCATGTGGCTCTGTGTTAGCAATCTCAGATAGAGCTTGGATTTCGCTAACCCACTCATTCACCTTTCCAGCTACGTACTCGGTCTTGAAGTCCGTAGTGCCAATTACTGCGCCTAGATGTCTTTGGCCGTCCTTAGTTACTTTGACCTCACTTCCGCCAAAAACCTCCAAAGCCCGTTCATAATGTTCTGGCTTCACTACTACTACTACTACTACTACTACTACTACTACTACTACTACTACTGATACTGCTGCTGCTGCTGCTAATACTACTGCTAATAATAATAACAATGACAACAACGCTAAAACGACAATAATAATAATAATAATAATGATAATAATAATGATAATAATAATAATAATAGTAATAACAATAGTAATAATAATAATAAAAATAATAATACTAACAGTAGTATAATAATAATAATAATAATAATAGTAATAACAATAGTAATAATAATAATAAAAATAATAATACTAACAATAGTAATAATAATAATAATAGTAATAATAACAATAACAACAATGCTAAAACGATAATAATAATAATAACAACTAATGATAACAACATAAGGCAGGAAGTCATTAGGTAACACACACACACACAGGAAACTCATTACAGTATAACGAGACGAGGACTTTTATCACGTCCAGAATACACAGAGTAAATCCTCTATTTAACGAACTATATAGGGAGAAGTTCGGTATATCGAGGGTCCGTTAGATATGGTACCTCCATCTAATGAACTATATAGGGAGAGAAGTCCGTTATAGGAAGAGATGTTCGTTATATGGTCGACCTTAAACTTGACCTTACCCTCAATCTCGACCTCGAGCTTGACCTTACCCTCGACCGTGACCTCAAACTTGACCTTACCCTCGACCGTGACCTCAAACTTGACCTTACCCTCGACCGTGACCTCAAACTTGACCTTACCCTCCATCTCGAACCTCAAACTCGACCTTACCCTCGACCGTGACCTCAAACTTGACCTTACCCTCGACCGTGACCTCAAACTTGACCTTACCCTCGACCTTGACCTCAAACGTGACCTCACCCTCAAACTTGACCTCCAACTTGACCTTACCCTCAAACTTGACCTTACCCTCGACCTTGACCTCAAACTTGACCTAACCCTCGACCTTGACCTTAGTATCGTTACAAACACAATTTAACTACTCTCTTAGCCTGTTGTCTTGTCTGGGGGGAAAAGTTTTATCGAAAATAATTAATTAATATCACATTTTATGCTTAATTTGTCTGTTTTTAATCAATACTCAACAAGCTTATCTTAGCAAGCATGTCTAATTAACAGGCATGTCTAATTAACAGGCATGTCTAATTAACAGGCATGTCTTAACTACCTCAGTGTGGGGGGGGGGGGGTGATCGTATGTCTGGCAGTGTAAATATAAGTATGTATGTATGTGTGTATATATGTCTTTGTATGTATGGGTATATATATGAATGTATGTATGTAAGTATGTGTATATGTATGTATGTATGTATGTATGCATATATATGAATGTATGTATGTAAGTATGTGTTTATGTATGTATATGTATGTATGTATGTGTTTATATGTCTGTCTGTCTATGTGTATGTATGTATGTATGTATATATGTATGTATGTATGTATGTATGTCTTTTTGTGTATGTATGTATGTAAGTGTATGTATGTATATCCATTAACCCTCACCAATACGAGTGAGTGTAAGTGTCATGTGAGTGTGTGTGTAGCCGAGGCACTTTAGTAGAACGAGGGTAAGGAATGTTCCAGTTTTCTACGTAATTTATTTTATTAATTTAACTCTTAATTCTCTTTAAAGGTAATTGATTTTCTCGATGTTTTATAAAGGATTTTTAAATTGACTAAAAATAAGAATATGTGGAAATTTGCTCATTGTTATTGTATATTAATTAATCTTTTATTTACTATTTTATTTAATTATTCGTTTATTTATTTATTTTATTTTTGTTTTTGTTTTTCAGATAAGAGGTTTAGACAGACAACGAAAGCCCTCAAAAAATACGGTAAGATTCGTCTTTTTTACAACGTCTTTAAGTATGTGTTATTCCTCGCTGTTAAGAAATGTGTGAGTGTTTAAACTATGGTCAGGGGTGAAGGGAGAGGGGGAGGGGGGAGAAGGAAGGGAGGGAGGGGAGGTCAGGAGAGGGGAGAAGGAAGGGAGGGAGGGGAGGTCAGGAGAGGGGAGAAAGAAAGAGGTAGGGGGTGTGGGAGAGCAGGGAGGTAAGGGGTAGGGGGAGGGCATGAGGGGGTAAAGGAAAGAGGTAGGGGGTGTGGGAGGGGGAGGAAAGGGTGAGGGGGGAAGGGATTGAAGGAGGGGGAGTTTTTTAACGTTCTCGTTTGAAAATGTCCAACACACAAACTGACTCTACAGCGCCATAACAGAAATAATCGCTAAACACTACTTAAATAATCCCTAAAAGAGAAATAATCCCTAAACACTACTTAAATAATCCCTAAAAGAGAAATAATCCCTAAACACTACTTAAATAATCCCTAAAAGAGAAATAATCCCTAAACACTACTTAAATAATCCCTAAAGAGAAATAATCCCTAAACACTACTTAAATAATCCCTAAAAGAGAAATAATCCCTAAACACTACTTAAATAATCCCTAAAAGAGAAATAATCCCTAAACACTACTTAAATAATCCCTAAAAGAGAAATAATCCCTAAACACTACTTAAATAATCCCTAAAAGAGAAATAATCCCTAAACACTACTTAAATAATCCCTAGAACAGAAATAATCCCTAAACACTACTTAAATAATCCCTAAAACAGAAATAATCCCTAAACAGTACTTAAATAATCCCTAAAAGAGAAATAATCCCTAAACACTACTTAAATAATCCCTAGAACAGAAATAATCCCTAAACACTACTTAAATAATCCCTAGAACAGAAATAATCCCTAAACACTACTTAAATAATCCCTAAAAGAGAAATAATCCCTAAACACTACTTAATATCCCTAAAGAGAAATAATCCCTAAACACTACTTAAATAATCCCTACAAGAGAAATAATCCCTAAACACTACTTAAATAATCCCTAAAAGAGAAATAATCCCTAAACACTACTTAAATAATCCCTAAAAGAGAAATAATCCCTAAACACTACTTAAATAATCCTAAAACAGAAATAATCCCTAAAACACTACTTAAATAATCCCTAAAACATAAATAATCCCTAAAACAGAAATAATCCCTAAACACTACTTAAATAATCCCTAAAACATAAATAATCCCTAAAACAGAAATAATCCCTAAAACAAAATAATCCCTAAAACATAAATAATCCCTAAAACAGAAATAATCCCTAAAACACTACTTAAATAATCCCTAAAACATAAATAATCCCTAAAACAGAAATAATCCCCCCAATTCCCCTAAAGAGTGAGCACAATCTCAAGCAACACGTGGTGGAAGGTGTAGCTTGGAGGCACAACAGTTTTTGTTTTTTTTTGTGTTTTTTTGTGTTTTTTTTGTGTGTTTTTGTCGTTAGTGTTGGGCCTTGAGCTGTTGTTCTTGCCGCCTTGTTATTACGTTGATGAGACCAGGTATGTCTGTCTGTCTGTCTGTCCCTCTCATACACACAGGTCCCTCTCATACACACAGGTCCCTCTCATGCACACAGGTCCCTCTCATACACACAGGTCCCTCTCATATACACAGGTCCCTCTCATACACACAGGTCCCTCTCATACACACAGGTCCCTCTCATATACACAGGTCCCTCTCATACACACAGGTCCCTCTCATACACACAGGTCCCTCTCATATACACAGGTCCCTCTCATACACACAGGTCCCTCTCATACACACAGGTCCGTCTCATACACACAGGTCCCTCTCACACACACAGGTCCCTCTCACACACACAGGTCCCTCTCATACACACAGGTCCCTCTCATACACACAGGTCCCTCTCATATACACAAGTCCCTCTCACACACACAGGTCCCTCTCATGCACACAGGTCCCTCTCATACACACAGGTCCCTCTCATACACACAGGTCCCTCTCATATACACAGGTCCCTCTCATACACACAGGTCCCTCTCATACACACAGGTCCCTCTCACACACACAGGTCCCTCTCATGCACACAGGTCCCTCTCATACGCACAGGTCCCTCTCACACACACAGGTCCCTCTCACACACAGGTCCCTCTCATACACACAGGTCCCTCTCATACACACACAGGTCCCTCTCACACACATAGGTCCCTCACACATACACAGGTCCCTCTCATACACACACAGGTCCCTCTCACACACACACAGGTCCCTCTCATACACACACAGGTCCCTCTCATACACACACAGGTCCCTCTCACACACACAGGCCCCTCTCACACACATAGGTCCCTCACACACACACAGGTCCCTTATACACACACAGGTCCCTCTCATACACACACAGGTCCCTCTCACACACACAGGTCCCTCTCACACACACACAGGTCCCTCTCATACACACACAGGTCCCTCTCATACACACACAGGTCCCTCTCACACACACAGGCCCCTCTCACACACACAGGTCCCTTATACACACACAGGTCCCTCTCATACACACACAGGTCCCTCTCACACACACAGGTCCCTCTCATGCAACATTCATTTCATCATGCAAGACCTTCATTGACCTTTCGGCAGTCTTTGGTCTTCTCAGTGCATGATGCTATTACAACTACTGCTTGGTGTTTTGTGATTTGGTTAGGTTAGGTTAGGTTAGGTTAGGTTTGGTTTGGTTTGGTTTGGTTTGGTTTGGTTCGGTTTGGTTTGGTTTGGTTTGGTTTGGTTCGGTTCGGTTTGGTTTGGTTAGGTTAGGTTAGGTTAGGTTAGGTTTGGTTTGGTTTGGTTTGGTTTGGTTTGGTTTTTGGTTCGGTTCGGTTTGGTTAGGTTAGGTTGGATTACATACCAGAGCAAATCAACTCTCTCTCTCTCTCTCTCTCTCTCTCTCTCTCTCTCTCTCTCTCGTGTCAACAAACCCAGAGTCGTCCCTCAGTTGATTTTCCATGGCAGAACATGAACTCTGCCTTAGCCTATGTACAATATAAACACACACACACACACACACCCACACACACACACACACACACACACACACACAGGTAGAGATCCCCAGCCGCTACTATACATGCGCAGCGAACTACAGCAAGCAAGGTTAGAGAAGTAGAATACAAATGGAATTTAACTTTACGATCGATAGATTAACTTAAGTCAGGTTGATTCGTGTTAACTATAGTAAATGATTTTATTGAGACGGGGTTCGTACCTAACGTGTCTTACCTGTGGATTTAATGAGCTTGTTAAGGTTTAGTGGTTGGGTAGTTCTTGAAACGTGTGTCTGTGTGTTCCTGACCTCGTAGACCTTTCATTACCCGCCCCCATCTTCTATCCACACACACACCCACACACCCCCCACACACACCCACATCCCCCCCCACACACACACCCCCCACACACACCCACACCCCCCCACACATACCCACACCCCCCCACACACACCCACACACCCCCCCACACACACCCACACACCCCCCCACACACCCACACCTCCCCCACACACACCCACACCCCCCACACACACCCACACCCCCCCCCACACCACACCCCACACACACACACACACCCCCCACACACACCCACACCTCCCCCACACACACCTACACCTCCCCCACACACACCCACACCTCCCCCACACACACCCACACATCCCCCCACACACACACACCACCCCTATGAAAAAGGCCCCAGATTCATTTAGTCACAAAGGAAGCTGTACATTTTTCCCTCCCAGCCCCCGTGTTTACTCTGAGCAGCGCCTGAATATTCATACTTGCTTCAACCCTTCAATATATACGTCAGTACCGGGCCGGGGTCACTAGCCAGCCTCCCACACAAATGAAGTTCTCAGGTGCTTTATTGCCCACCTGGTATACATACATACATACATACATACATACATACATGCTTACATACATACTTGCTAACATACACACATACTTTGCTTACGTACATACATACATACATACGTGTGTGTGTGTTTGTGTTCTCTGAGGAGTTCTGTTGATAGATGGGATATACATATACAGAATACATAATTAAATATACATGCAAACACAAGAATACTCAAATGAAGTTGTCAAACGGGAGTGTGTGTGTGTGCGTACATTTAGGTTTACATATACGTACACACACACACACACACACACACACACACACACACACACACACTGTTTGTCATGTAATTATCAACTAAATAACATCCGGTGGCCATTGTGTTGACGCTATACACATAACAACTACAAGTATTTCCTTTCTTTGTTTGTGTCTTGTGTTTGTGAGTTTGTGTTTGTGTGTGTATGTATGTAACCTATTTTTGTGTGTTTGTGTGTTTGCTGTTGTCCTTTCCGCCATTAATTCGTATTGTGAGTATAATTAGAACAGATATACTTAACCCCTTGAGTATGATGACTTAACCCCTTGAGTATGATGATTTAACCCCTTGAGTGTGATGACTTAATCCCTTGAGTATGATGACTTAACCCCTTGAGTATGATGACTTAACCCTTGAGTATGATGACTTAACCCTTTGAGTATGATGACTTAACCCCTTGAGTATGATGACTTAACCCCTTGAGTATGATGACTTAACCCCTTGAGTATGATGACTTAACCCCTTGAGTATGATGACTTAACCCTTGAGTATGATGACTTAATCACCAATACTTATATCTACTGCTACTACTACAATTTTTTTTTTTTTTTTACAAATTGGCCTCCAGCCTCCCCCAATAGCCATACCTTCGCCACCATTTTATTACCTTAATATTAAATATCCTAATATGCAGAGCTTGGACACTTGATCTTGATGTTGTGCAGTACGGCCTTACGGTTAAGTATGTTGAATGCGTTTGAAGCGACCACCAGGAGAACGGCCTCACAATCACTCTGCTCAAAATATCGTTCTCATGGCGTGAATGGCGGCCTCTCCTCCAGCCTGGTGGCCAGCACACACTTGCACCTGCCCTGACATCATCCTTTACCACCTCCATTATGCATTTTCCGATGATTCGTCTCAGCACTTCCCCCACCCCTATAGGCCTACATCCTGGATTCTTATTCAGGGGAATGACACGGCAGGCCGTCAGAGCATGGAGGTGTTGGCAGCACGAGGTTGACAGCTTTCTTGCAAGGGTGGCAATAGCCGTGCAGAGATCACTTGCTACGGGGCCAAACTTTTTAGTGCTGAGGATGACTCTCCAACCGTTTGCATCCAGACCTGAAGGGCCGGCTCCTCCTCCTACTACCAACAACCACCATCATCACTGTCAACAACCAGCATTAAATATAACAGCAAGCACCACTACCACCACCAATAACCACCATCACCAACAACCACCATCATCACTGTCAATAACCAGTATTAAATATAACAGCAAGCACCACTACCACCACCAATAACCACCATCACCAACAACCACCATCATCACTGTCAACAACCAGCATTAAGTATAACAGCAAGCACCACTACCACCACCAATAACCACCATCACCAACAACCACCATCATCACTGTCAATAACCAGTATTAAATATAACAGCAAGCACCACTACCACCACTAATAACCACCATCACCAACAACCACCATCACCAACAACCACCAACAAGAACACCACGACCACCACCATCACCAACAACCACCACCAACAACCACCACCACCACTATCGCCACCAGCCCAACCAGTAGCGGCAACATAAAGAATATCGAGTTACTGAGTGGGAAGCGAAGTAGAGTGGGAGACGCAGGGAGGGTGAGGGAGAGAGGGGGGTGAGAGGGACATGAGAGGGAGAGAAAGAGACAGGTGAAGGGACTTAGTTAGGAGAGAGAGAGGATGGGCAGAGAGGCACTTGAGGAGAGGAGGAGAGAGAGGGAGAGAGAGGAAGAAGGGAGTGGGAGGGGGAAGGCATCTGGCAGTATGGGGGGGGGGGGGAGGAGAGAGGTGAGGGAGGGAGGGGGCGGGTGAGACACTCCAGGGGGGATGGAGAACCGAGGGGGGAAGACATTTGGCTCTCTGCAGGAGGGTGTGAGGGACAGAGAGAGTAAAGATGGGAAGGGGAAGAAGGGAAGAAGGGGGGGTAGAGAGAAAGGGGAAGAAAGAGGGGGGTGGGAAGAGAGAGAGAGTGATAAAAGGAAGGAATCTAATAGGAAAAAGTAGATAATAGGAGAGGGTTGAGGAAACATTTACCTCTCCAGGGGGGGAATACCTCACTATGGGAAGGGGAAGGTTTGGTTAGGTTAGGTTAGGTTAGGTTGGGTTAGGTTAGGTTAGGTTAGGTTAGGTTGGGTTAGGTTAGGTTAGGTTAGGCTGGGTTAGGTTAGGTTAGGTTAGTTTACATAAAGTTAGGTTCTTAAGTTACGTTAAGTTTGGTTACTATAGAGAGATGAAGTTCGTTATATAGAGGGTCCGTTATATGCGAAACCCCCATTTAACGGACTAAATGGAAAGAGAAATCCCTTATATGGAAACGTCACTGCACACTGTATCCGGGTTAAGGCTTCAGTAATGTGATACCTGAAGTGTAATTATACCTGTTCATTTATATTACTGCTTCAAATACCTGTACCTAACCTAACCCAGCCTAGCCTAACCCAGCCTAGCCTAACCTCATCCAACCCAACCTAACCTAACCTAACCTAACCTAACCCAACCTAGCCTAACCTAACCTAACCTAACCCAACCTAGCCTAACCCAGCCTAGCCTAACCTAACCTAACCTAACCCAGCCTAGCCTAACCTAACCTCATCCAACCTAACCTAACCCAGCCTAGCCTAACCTAACCTAACCTAACCCAGCCTAGCCTAACCCAGCCTAGCCTAACCTAACCTAACCTAACCCAGCCTAGCCTAACCCAGCCTAGCCTAACCTAACCTAACCTAACCTAACCTAACCTCATCCAACCTAACCTAACCTAACCCAGCCTAGCCTAACCCAGCCTAGCCTAACCTAACCTCATCCAACCTAACCTAACCTAACCTAACCCAGCCTAGCCTAACCCAGCCTAGCCTAGCCTAACCTAACCTAACCTAACCTAACCTCATCCAACCTAACCTAACCCAGCCTAGCCTAACCTAACCTCATCCAACCTAACCTAACCTAACCTAACCTAACCTAACCTCATCCAACCTAACCTAACCCAGCCTAGCCTAACCTAACCTCATCCAACCTAACCTAACCTAACCTAACCTAACCTCATCCAACCTAACCTAACCCAGCATATCCTAACCTAACCTCATCCAACCTAACCTAACCTAACCTAACCTAACCTCATCCAACCTAACCTAACCCAGCCTATCCTAGCCTAACCTCATCCAACCTAACCTAACCCAGCCTATCCTAACCTAACCTCATCCAACCTAATCTAACTTAACCTAACCTGATCTAACCTAACCTAACCAGATTTGTATTTTGTATCTTCAAACTAAATCTCTACTTGTACCTGTCCCCTTACACCTGTACCTGTCCCCTTACACCTGTACCTGTCCCCTTACACCTGTACCTGTAGTAGTACCTGTCCCCTTACACCTGTACCTGTCCCCTTACACCTGTACCTGTAGAAGTACCTGTCCCCTTACACCTGTACCTGTCCCCTTACACCTGTACCTGTCCCCTTACACCTGTACCTGTCCCCTTACACCTGTACCTGTCCCCTTACACCTGTACCTGTAGTAGTACCTGTCCCCTTACACCTGTACCTATAGTAGTACCTGTCCCTTACACCTGTACCTGTAGAAGTACCTGTCCCCTTACACCTGTACCTGTAGTAGTACCTGTCCCCTTACACCTGTACCTGTAGTAGTACCTGTCCCCTTACACCTGTACCTGTAGTAGTACCTGTCCCTTACACCTGTACCTGTCCCTTACACCTGTACCTGTAGTAGTACCTGTCCCCTTACACCTGTACCTGTAGTAGTACCTGTCCCCTTACACCTGTACCTGTAGTAGTACCTGTCCCTTACACCTGTACCTGTAGTAGTACCTGTCCCTTACACCTGTACCTGTAGTAGTACCTGTCCCTTACACCTGTACCTGTAGTAGTACCTGTCCCTTACACCTGTACCTGTCCCCTTACACCTGTACCTGTAGTAGTACCTGTCCCTTACACCTGTACCTGTAGAAGTACCTGTCCCTTACACCTGTACCTGTAGAAGTACCTGTCCCCTTACACCTGTACCTGTAGAAGTACCTGTCCCTTACACCTGTACCTGTAGAAGTACCTGTCCCTTACACCTGTACCTGTCCCTTACACCTGTACCTGTAGAAGTACCTGTCCCTTACACCTGTACCTGTAGAAGTACCTGTCCCTTACACCTGTACCTGTAGAAGTACCTGTCCCTTACACCTGTACCTGTCCCTTACACCTGTACCTGTAGAAGTACCTGTCCCTTACACCTGTACCTGTCCCTTACACCTGTACCTGTAGAAGTACCTGTCCCCTTACACCTGTACCTGTCCCTTACACCTGTACCTGTAGAAGTACCTGTCCCCTTACACCTGTACCTGTCCCTTACACCTGTACCTGTAGAAGTACCTGTCCCCTTACACCTGTACCTGTCCCCTTACACCTGTACCTGTCCCTTACACCTGTACCTGTAGAAGTACCTGTCCCTTACACCTGTACCTGTAGAAGTACCTGTCCCTTACACCTGTACCTGTAGAAGTACCTGTCCCTTACACCTGTACCTGTCCCTTACACCTGTACCTGTAGAAGTACCTGTCCCCTTACACCTGTACCTGTCCCTTACACCTGTACCTGTAGAAGTACCTGTCCCCTTACACCTGTACCTGTAGAAGTACCTGTCCCCTTACACCTGTACCTGTCCCTTACACCTGTACCTGTAGAAGTACCTGTCCCCTTACACCTGTACCTGTAGAAGTACCTGTCCCTTACACCTGTACCTGTCCCTTACACCTGTACCTGTAGAAGTACCTGTCCCTTACACCTGTACCTGTAGAAGTACCTGTCCCTTACACCTGTACCTGTCCCTTACACCTGTACCTGTAGAAGTACCTGTCCCTTACACCTGTACCTGTCCCTTACACCTGTACCTGTAGAAGTACCTGTCCCCTTACACCTGTACCTGTAGAAGTACCTGTCCCCTTACACCTGTACCTGTAGAAGTACCTGTCCCCTTACACCTGTACCTGTAGAAGTACCTGTCCCCTTACACCTGTACCTGTCCCTTACACCTGTACCTGTAGAAGTACCTGTCCCCTTACACCTGTCCCTTACACCTGTACCTGTCCCTTACACCTGTACCTGTCCCCTTACACCTGTACCTGTAGTAGTACCTGTCCCTTACACCTGTACCTGTAGTAGTACCTGTCCCTTACACCTGTACCTGTCCCCTTACACCTGTACCTGTAATTAAGTTATCAGGTGAATTAATGAGTTTGAATTAGGTGACGTGGCTCAGCCTAGGCTTCTGTGGTGGGTGAACTTACTGAAGGGAGGGTGAGTGGGCGTGGAGTGGGAGGGAGAGGGGAGAGGGTAGAGGGGGAGGGAGAGGGTAGAGGGTGGAGAAGGAGGGAAAGGGGGAGGGTAGAAGGGTGTGGATAGGGAGAAGGGAGAGGGTGGAGGAGGGGAGAAAGAGAAGGGGAGGAAGAGAGGGGGAGGAGGGGGAAGGGGAGGAAGCTGATGACATTTTATAAGACTCGTTGGACAGGTTATTGCGTGTGGTGGGTGTGGCGGATAGGTGTGGTAGGTGGTATGGTACGAGAGTTAGGAGTGGTGGTAGTGGTGTGGTAATGGTGTGGTTGTGGTTATAGATATAGCTGTGGTATAGTGGTGTGGTAGTGGTAGTAGTTGTGGTAGTAGTAGCAGCTGTTGTGGTTTGTGGTAGTGGTGGTAGTAGTAGTAGTTGTGGTAGTAGTAGCAGCTGTTGTGGTTGTGGTAGTGGTAGTAGTTGTTGTGGTAGTAGTAGCAGCTGTTGTGGTTGTGTTAGTGGTGGTAGTGGTTGTTGTGGTAGTAGTAGCAGCTGTTGTGGTTGTGGTAGTGGTGGTAGTAGTAGTAGTTGTGGTAGTAGTAGCAGCTGTTGTGGTTTGTGGTAGTGGTGGTAGTGGTAGTTGTGGTAGTCGTGTTGTGGTTGTGGTAGTGGTGGTAGTGGTTGTTGTGGTAGTAGTGGTGGTGGTCGTTGTGGTAGTGGTGGTAGTGGTTGTTGTGGTAGTAGTGGTGGTGGTCGTTGTGGTAGTAGTGGTGGTGGTCGTTGTGGTAGTGGTAGTAGTTGTGGTAGTAGTAGCAGCTGATGTGGTTGTGATAGTGGTGGTAGTGGTTGTTGTGGTAGTAGTAGCGGTGGTGGTTGTGGTAGTAGTGGTGGTGGTTGTCCATGTGGCTAGACACTCTCTTATGAAACTGATTATTATATTACGACTGAAATAAATAACCTATCAAATTTAACTAAAGCGTTTTCGTTTCTTCTTATTCCTCTTCTTCTTCTTCTTCTTCTCCTCTTATTCCTCTTCTTCTTCTTCTTCTTCTCCTCTTATTCCTCTTCTTCTTCTTCTTCTTCTCCTCTTATTCCTCTTCTTCTTCTTCTTCTTCTCCTCTTATTCCTCTTCTTCTTCTTCTTCTTCTCCTCTTATTCCTCTTCTTCTTCTTCTTCTTCTTCTTCTTCTCCTCCTCTTATTCCTCTTCTTCTTCTTCTTCTTCTCCTCTTATTCCTCTTCTTCTTCTTCTTCTTCTCCTCTTATTCCTCTTCTTCTTCTTCTTCTTCTCCTCTTATTCCTCTTCTTCTTCTTCTTCTTCTCCTCTTATTCCTCTTCTTCTTCTTCTTCTTCTTCTTCTTCTCCTCTTATTCCTCTTCTTCTTCTTCTTCTTCTCCTCTTATTCCTCTTCTTCTTCTTCTTCTTCTCCTCTTATTCCTCTTCTTCTTCTTCTTCTTCTCCTCTTATTCCTCTTCTTCTTCTTCTTCTTCTTCTTCTTCTTCTCCTCTTATTCTTCTTCTTCTTCTTCTTCTTCTCCTCTTATTCCTCTTCTTCTTCTTCTTCTTCTCCTCTTATTCCTCTTCTTCTTCTTCTTCTTCTCCTCTTATTCCTCTTCTTCTTCTTCTTCTTCTTCTTCTTCTCCTCTTATTCCTCTTCTTCTTCTTCTTCTTCTCCTCTTATTCCTCTTCTTCTTCTTCTTCTTCTCCTCTTATTCCTCTTCTTCTTCTTCTTCTTCTCCTCTTATTCCTCTTCTTCTTCTTCTTCTCCTCTTATTCCTCTTCTTCTTCTTCTTCTCCTCTTATTCCTCTTCTTCTTCTTCTCCTCTTATTCCTCTTCTTCTTCTTCTTCTTCTCCTCTTATTCCTCTTCTTCTTCTTCTTCTTCTCTTATTCTTCTTCTTCCTGCTCCTCCAGCGTTTATTATTTGATACGTTATAATAATATATATTCAGATATGTTTATATATCTTGGGGACGAATATTGACAAGGGCGAGACGATATACTGGGTGATATAACCTGTATGTGGGGGGAGAGAGAGGGGGGAGGGAAGAGAGAGGGGGGAGGGAAGGAAGGAGAGAGAGAGAGAGAGAGAGAGAGAGAGAGAGAGAGAGAGAGAGAGAGAGAGCCCGGAAGAAGTATACAGAAATTGTTGCAAAAAAATAATGAGAGATTATGTTGCGAGGTTTGTTGGGAGGGCGTGGTCGAGTGGTGGTAGTGGCAGTGGTGGTGGTTGTGGTAGTAGTGGTATAGGTGGTAGTTAATGGTGGTGGTGGTTATAATGATTCTCTCTCTCTCTCTCTCTCTCTCTCTCTCTCTCTCTCTCTCTCTCTCTCTCTCTCATTTGCATAGATTCCCTTCTGCTGGCTCCTGCTTGTGTGACTAAAAGAGAGTTTCCTCCTAACCCCAGGCACCAATACCCACCATCCCCCCCCCAGGCACCAATAGCCCCCCCCAGGCACCAATAACCCACCCCCCAGGCACCAATAACCCCCCCAGGCACCAATAACTCCCCCCCCCAGCACCAATAACTCCCCCCCCAGGCACCAATAACCCCTCCCCCAGGCACCAATAACCCCCCCCCAGGCACCAATAACTCCCTCCCCCCAGGCACCAATAACCCCCCAGGCACCAATAACTCCCCCCCCAGGCACCAATAACTCCCCCCCCCCAGGCACCAATAACTCCCCCCCAGGCACCAATAACTCCCCCCCAGGCACCAATAACCCCCCCAGGCACCAATAACCCCCCCAGGCACCAATAACCCCCCCAGGCACCAATAACTCCCCCCCCCAGGCACCAATGACTCCCCCCAGGCACCAATAACTCCCCCCAGGCACCAATAACTCCCCCCAGGCACCAATAACTCCCACCCCCCAGGCACCAATAACTCCACCCCCCCAGGCACCAATAACTCCCTCCCCCAGGCACCAATAACCCCCCAGGCACCAATAACTCCCCCCCCCCAGGCACCAATAACTCCCCCCCCAGGCACCAATAACCCCCCCAGGCACCAATAACCCCCCAGGCACCAATAACACCCCCAGGCACCAATAACTCCCCCCCAGGCACCAATAACTCCCCCCCAGGCACCAATAACCCCCCCAGGCACCAATAGCCCCCCCCCAGGCACCAATAACTCCCCCCAGGCACCAATAACCCCCCCCAGGCACCAATAACTCCCCCCCAGGCACCAATAACCCCCCAGGCACCAATAACCCCCCAGGCACCAATAACCCCCCCCCCAGGCACCAATAACCCCCCCAGGCACCAATAACTCCCCCCCCAGGCACCAATAACTCCCCCCAGGCACCAATAACTCCCCCCCCAGGCACCAATAACCCCCCCAGGCACCAATAACCCCCCCAGGCACCAATAACCCCCAGGCACCAATAACTCCCCCCCCCCAGGCACCAATAACTCCCCCCCCAGGTACCAATAACTCCCCCCCAGGCACCAATAACCCCCCCAGGCACCAATAACCCCCCAGGCACCAATAACTCCCCCCCCAGGCACCAATAACTCCCCCCAGGCACCAATAACTCCCCCCAGCACCATCCCCCCAGGCACCAATAACCCCCCCGCACAATACCCCCAGGCACCAATAACTCCCCCCCCCAGGCACCAATAACTCCCCCCAGCACCAATAACCCCCCCAGGCACCAATAACCCCCCCAGGCACCAATAACTCCCCCCCCCAGGCACCAATAACTCCCCCCCAGGCACCAATAACCCCCCCCAGGCACCAATAACCCCCCCCCCCCAGGCACCAATAACCCCCCCCCCCAGGCACCAATAACTCCCCCCAGGCACCAATAACTCCCCCCCCCCAGGCACCAATAACCCCCCCCCCCCCCCCCATGTGGTCTCTACCCCTCTAACTGGAGATGCAAGGATGTGTTTAACTGACTCACTTAACCTACTAGACAAGGATTAATTCTCAAAAAATCTTAGAATTAATTCAACCTGAAATGCAAAGCTAACTAAACTGACTCACTAATTCAGGGTTGTAGAGATGGAATCCAATATGGCGTCGTAATTGCACTGAGACTTTTTTTTCGTTTGGGATTTGTTCTCTTAGTCTTCTGTGTACGTAAAGGAATAGTGTGTGTGTGTGTGTGTGTGTGTGTGTTAATGGTAGCTGTAGGTGTTGATGGGTGTAGTGGAAGAGAGAGAGAGAGAGAGAGAGAGAGAGAGTGAGAGAGAGTGAGTGTAGGAGTGATACACATTCCTCCACGCCTCCCGTCACCTCAGCACACCTGCCATGAATCATCACCACCAACGGCCAGCAACAGTCATCACTACCAGTCAGTCATCACTATCAGTCAGTCATCACTACCAGTCACCTCTCCCGTTTGGTACCACTTGTGCGTTTACAGGGACTCATCAGGTGTTGTGCAGTGTGGCAACGTTGTGTTTGTTTACATTTAACAGAAGGAAACTAACAATATTAAAACAAATATCTCAAAGGTAAACAATATTAAAACCAATATCTCAAAGGTAAACAATATTAAAACAAATATCTCAAAGGTAAACAATATTAAAACAAATATCTCAAAGGTAAACAATATTAAAACAAATATCTCAAAGGTAAACAATATTAAAACCAAATATCTCAAAGGTAAACAATATTAAAACAAATAACTCAAAGGTAAACAATATTAAAACAAATATCACAAAGGTAAACAATATTAAAACAAATATCACAAAGGTAAACAATATTAAAACAAATATCTCAAAGGTAAACAATATTAAAACAAATATCACAAAGGTAAACAATATTAAAACAAATATCACAAAGGTAAACAATATTAAAACAAATATCTCAAAGGTAAACAATATTAAACCAATATCTCAAAGGTAAACAATATTAAAACACATATCTCAAAGGTAATGATTTGTGGAATGTTTATATGAGGCGCCCCTGTAAACGCACTAGTGGAGGGGACTGTACCATCTGTTGACTGTCTGAACATACAGTCACCAAGACAGTTAAATATTGTGATTTTACTGACAGTCAGAACGATACAGTCATGGAAACAGTTAATGCCATGATGATTTTACTAACTGTTATATCGATACAGTTAAGTGCTTTGATTTTACAGTTAGGGAGCCAGTTAAGTAACATGACCTAATTATACCCATATTACTGTTATATACAGTCACAGAGCCAGTTAAGTGCCATGATAACAGTCACAACGATACAGTCACGGAGCCAGTTCTGTGCCATTGAATTCATCTGGCCTAAATAATCCCTCCGTCTCCCTTCCTCCCCCTCCCTCTCCCTTCCTCCCCCTCCCTCTCCCTTTCCCCCCACTCCACCCCCACCCCCTGCCCCCCCCCTCCCCCTACCCCCAGTCAATCATAACGATATAGTCACGGAGACAATCGTACGCCATTGACCTCATATGACCTGGATAACACCCCTCTCCTCCCCTCCTACCCCTAGTCCCCCTTCTCCTCCTCCTTTCCCCCTTTCCCCCACCACCATCGCCACCCCCCCCCAACCAAACTGATGGAGAGACAATTGACCACCGTGACCTATCTTGACCCAGCTCGACCGAGACCTATCTTGACCCCCGCTAACTTTCTCTCGTCTTGAACACGTCTGTCTGTGTCTTGTGTAACCTGTGTCTACTGTAGTCTCAGAAGCATACGTCCGCCATCCTTTTTTTTGGGGGGGGTGAAGATGGAATTGTGAAAGAGGAGGAAGAGAAGAGGGAGAAGGGGGATGATGAGGAAGACAGGGAGAGGAAGATAAGGGGAGGAAATGAAGAAAGAAGGTTGTAGGGCGGGTATCCTCTTCTGTTTTCTTTATCTCTTCTCTTTTAGTTGCGTTTTTTATTTCTTCTGTTTTTACTTAACCCCATTTTCATCATCGTCCTTTGATTTCTTCCCCTTTTTACCATTTTCTCTCTTTTTTGTTCTTCTCTTTCTCTTTTTCTTCTTCAATCCTTCCTTCACCATCATCATCTTTTCTCATTTCCTCCTCTCCTCCTTCTCCCTCTCCCCTTCCTCCGTCTTCTCCCTCTCCCCTTCCTCCGTCTTCTCCCTCTCCCCTTCCTCCGTCTTCTCCCTCTCCCCTTCCTCCGTCTTCCTCTCCCCTTCCTCCGTTTTCTCCCTCTCCCCTTCCTCCGTCTTCTCCCTCTCCCCTTCCTCTGTCTTCTCCCTCTCCCCTTCCTCCGTCTTCTCCCTCTCCCCTTCCTCCGTCTTCTCCCTCTCCCCTTCCTCCGTCTTCTCCCTCTCCCCTTCCTCCGTCTTCTCCCTCTCCCTTTCTCTGTCTTCTCCTCTCCCCTTCCTCTGTCTTCTCCCTCTCCCCTTCCTCCGTCTTCTCCTCTCCCCTTCCTCCGTTTTTCCCTCTCCTCTTCCTCGTCTTCTCCCTCTCCCCTTCCACTGTCTTCTCCCTCTCCCCTTCCTCCGTCTTCTCCCTCTCCCCTTCCTCCGTCTTCTCCCTCTCCCCTTCCTCAGTCTTCTCCCTCTCCCCTTCCTCCGTCTTCTCCCTCTCCCCTTCAACCGTCTTCTCCCTCTCCCCTTCTCCGTCTTCTCCCTCTCACCACCACCACCACCACACACCAAGTGACCTATGACGTAGTAGGTGTGGCACAATTGACCTATAGTGTGGTTGGGTGTGGCGCAATAGACCTATGTTATGGTGAAGGGTGTGGCGCAGGTGACCTATAAAGTGGTAGAGGGTGTGGCACAAGTAAACCTATAGTGTGGTTGGGTGTGGCACAAATAAACCCATAGTGTGGTAGGTGTGGCACAAATAAACCCATAGTGTGGTAGATGTGGCACAAATAAACCCATAGTGTGGTAGGTGTGGCACAAATAAACCCATAGTGTGGTTGGGTGTGGCACAAATAAACCCATAGTGTGGTAGGTGTGGCACAGTAGACCCCAGGGGAAATAAGGTGCACGAATGGGTGTGGCCCAGTTGTTGACCTTAGGCCTTTTATTTCCGGGTTCTTTACTCAGTGTTATGAGCGGCTGTCTCCTCTCCTGTTATTAATTAGGTTATTCTACTTTCAAAATAGGCTTGGGTGGTGGTGGTGGTGGTGGTTGTTGTGGTTGTAGTAGTAGTAGTAGCCATTGTTGTAGTAGTAGTAGTAGCCATTGTTGTAGTAGTAGTAGCCATTGTTGTAGTAGTAGTAGTAGCCATTGTTGTAGTAGTAGTAGTAGCCATTGTTGTAGTAGTAGTAGCCATTGTTGTAGTAGTAGTAGTAGCCATTGTTGTAGTAGTAGTAGCCATTGTTGTAGTAGTAGTAGCCATTGTTGTAGTAGTAGTAGTAGCCATTGTTGTAGTAGTAGTAGCCATTGTTGTAGTAGTTTTAGCCATTGTTGTAGTAGTAGTAGCCATTGTTGTAGTAGTAGTAGCCATTGTTGTAGTAGTAGTAGTAGCCATTGTTGTAGTAGTAGTAGTAGCCATTGTTGTAGTAGTAGTAGTCATTGTTGTAGTAGTAGCCATTGTTGTAGTAGTAGTAGCCATTGTTGTAGTAGTAGTAGTAGCCATTGTTGTAGTAGTAGTAGCCATTGTTGTAGTAGTAGTAGTAGCCATTGTTGTAATAGTAGTAGCCATTGTTGTTGTAGTAGTAGTAGCCATTGTTGTAGTAGTAGTAGCCATTGTTGTAGTAGTAGTAGCCATTGTTGTAGTAGTAGTAGTAGCCATTGTTGTAGTAGTAGTAGCCATTGTTGTAGTAGTAGTAGCCATTGTTGTAGTAGTAGTAGTAGCCATTGTTGTAGTAGTAGTAGTCATTGTTGTAGTAGTAGTAGTAGCCATTGGTGTAGTAGTAGTAGCCATTGTAGTAGTAGTAGTAGTAGCCATTGTTGTAGTAGTAGTAGTAGCCATTGTTGTAATAGTAGTAGCCATTGTTGTTGTAGTAGTAGTAGCCATTGTTGTAGTAGTAGTAGCCATTGTTGTAGTAGTAGTAGTAGCCATTGTTGTAATAGTAGTAGCCATTGTTGTTGTAGTAGTAGTAGCCATTGTTGTAGTAGTAGTAGCCATTGTTGTAGTAGTAGTAGTAGCCATTGTTGTAGTAGTAGTAGCCATTGTTGTAGTAGTAGTAGCCATTGTTGTAGTAGTAGTAGCCATTGTTGTAGTAGTAGTAGCCATTGTTGTAGTAGTAGTAGTAGCCATTGTTGTAGTAGTAGTAGCCATTGTTGTAGTAGTAGTAGTAGCCATTGTTGTAGTAGCAGTAGCCATTGTTGTAGTAGTAGTAGTAGCCATTGTAGTAGTAGTAGTAGTAGCCATTGTTGTAGTAGTAGTAGTAGCCATTGTTGTAGTAGTAGTAGCCATTGTTGTAGTAGTAGTAGTAGCCATTGTTGTAGTAGTAGTAGCCATTGTTGTAGTAGTAGTAGTAGCCATTGTTGTAGTAGTAGTAGTAGCCATTGTTGTAGTAGTAGTAGCCATTGTTGTAGTAGTAGTAGTAGCCATTGTTGTAGTAGTAGTAGCCATTGTTGTAGTAGTAGTAGTAGCCATTGTTGTAGTAGTAGTAGTAGCCATTGTTGTTGTAGTAGTAGTAGCCATTGTTGTAGTAGTAGTAGTAGCCATTGTTGTAGTAGTAGTAGCCATTGTTGTAGTAGTAGTAGTAGCCATTGTTGTAGTAGTAGTAGCCATTGTTGTAGTAGTAGTAGTAGCCATTGTTGTAGTAGTAGTAGTAGCCATTGTTGTAGTAGTAGTAGTAGCCATTGTTGTAGTAGTAGTAGTAGCCATTGTTGTAGTAGTAGTAGCCATTGTTGTAGTAGTAGTAGTAGCCATTGTTGTAGTAGTAGTAGTAGCCATTGTTGTAGTAGTAGTAGCCATTGTTGTAGTAGTAGTAGTAGCCATTGTTGTAGTAGTAGTAGCCATTGTTGTAGTAGTAGTAGCCATTGTTGTAGTAGTAGTAGTAGCCATTGTTGTAGTAGTAGTAGCCATTGTTGTAGTAGTAGTAGTAGCCATTGTTGTAGTAGTAGTAGCCATTGTTGTTGTAGTAGTAGTAGCATTGTTGTAGTAGTAGTAGTAGCCATTGTTGTAGTAGTAGTAGCCATTGTTGTAGTAGTAGTAGTAGCCATTGTTGTAGTAGTAGTAGCCATTGTTGTAGTAGTAGTAGTAGCCATTGTTGTAGTAGTAGTAGTAGCCATTGTTGTAGTAGTAGTAGTAGCCATTGTTGTAGTAGTAGTAGTAGCCATTGTTGTAGTAGTAGTAGCCATTGTTGTTGTAGTAGTAGTAGTCATTGTTGTAGTAGTAGTAGTAGCCATTGTTGTAGTAGTTAGTAGCCATTGTTGTGTAGTAGTAGTAGCCATTGTTGTAGTAGTAGTAGCCATTGTAGTAGTAGTAGTAGCCATTGTTGTAGTAGTAGTAGTAGCCATTGTTGTAGTAGTAGTAGCCATTGTTGTAGTAGTAGTAGTAGCCATTGTTGTAGTAGTAGTAGCCATTGTTGTAGTAGTAGTAGCCATTGTTGTAGTAGTAGTAGCCATTGTTGTAGTAGTAGTAGTAGCCATTGTTGTAGTAGTAGTAGCCATTGTTGTTGTAGTAGTAGCCATTGTTGTTGTAGTAGTAGCCATTGTAGTAGTAGTAGTAGTAGCCATTGTTGTTGTAGTAGTAGCCATTGTAGTAGTAGTAGTAGTAGCCATTGTAGTAGTAGTAGTAGCCATTGTTGTAGTAGTAGTGAGGTATTAATTCTCGTGGTCAGGTCGGAAAATTTATATACGATTTTTAATGATGAAAAAAATCGTTATTATTTTTTCCGATTTTTTTGTTCACATTTTATTTATTTATTTATTTGTATTTTTTTGTTGTTGTTGTTGTTGTTGTTGTTGTTGTTGTTGTTGTTGTTGTTGTTTTGGGGACATGGAGGAAAAAATTATTGTAAACAAAATTGAAATTGAAAACATCACTAAAACTTTTCCACCACACAACCACAAACACCATAACCACACAACCACCACAGTCCTCAAAACGAAGGAAAAACGACCACACAAACGACTCGTAAAGCGAAGGTAGGTGCTATGGTTTCTCTCCACTAATTAATGCTTGATTGAAACAGTTACGAGGGTTCCCTACTAGACCACGGACACACACACACGCACACCCACACACACACACACACACGCACACGCACACACGCACACACACACACACACACACACACACACACACACACACCTGAGCCACAGATTCTCAGTAACTCCTGACTCGTACACTGAGATGATTTGAGCGATTCTGCTTTGGACTGGTTACTTCAGCTATGACGTCATGATGGTAGATAATGACGTCATATTGGGCCCGAGCTAATAGCAGTGATTTAAGCGATTCTGTCATGATGGTGGATAATGACGTCATATTGGGCCCGAGACTAATATGCTAAGATGATTTAAGCGATTCTGATTGGCTGGTTGCTTAAACTATGACGTCATGATGGTGGATAATGACGTCATATTGCACCTGTGACTCTTAAGGTGACGTAAGAACGTATCTAATTGTTCCCTTTAAGTTATAACTCAACGATGTTCATAAAGTGATGTTGAGGCGGCTGTAACTTGATGTCTTCACTCGAGTCGCACTTGAGGGGTAAATTAACATACGACCTGACCCTCCGTGTACGACCTGACCCTCCACGTACGACCTGACCCTCCACCTGGCGTACGACCTGACCCTCCGTGTACGACCTGACCCTCCACTTGGCGTACGACCTGACCCTCCACGTACGACCTGACCCTCCACCTGGCGTACGACCTGACCCTCCACCTGGCGTACGACCTGACCCTCCACCTGACGTACGACCTTACCCTCCACCTGGCGTACGACCTGACCCTCCACCTGACCCTCCACCTGGCGTACGACCTGACCCTCCACGTACGACCTGACCCTCTAGCTATTCCTCCAAGTAACTAAAATTGATGTAAGACTTGAAGGATTATGAGGCAAATTCTGTTAGCGTCTGATGAAGGTAATATGGCTGGTCATATTGGGGCCGTTTGACCCTTTTATGTCTCCTTAATGGCCACTATGGCAACCAATTTGAGTACAGTGACACTTTTATTTAACGGACTATGTAGAGAGGGAAGTCCGCTATATCGAGGGTTCGTTAAAATGTGAAAAATCCATTTAATGTACTATAATGAAAGTCCGTTTTATCGAGGGTTTGTAAGATAGAATGTCTTCATCTAACGGATTAAATAGATGAAAGTCCGCTATATCGAGGGGTTCTGTAAATATAAAACCTCTATTTAGCGGATTATAAGGAGCTATAAATCCGTTATATGGAGGTTTGGTGGTCTAAGGTGTCGCTGGTTCGATCCCCGGGCACTTGTGGTCCACCGAGATGGAAATAGGAACCTGACAGTGTAGTGAAGGTACAGTGTAGTGAAGGTACAGTGTAGTGAAGGTACAGTGTAGTGAAGGTACATTGTAGTGAAGGAAGGTACAGTGTAGTGAAGGTACAGTGTAGTGAAGGAAGGTACAGTGTAGTGAAGGTACAGTGTAGTGAAGGTACAGTGTAGTGAAGGTACATTGTAGTGAAGGTACAGTGTAGTGAAGGTACAGTGTAGTGAAGGTACATTGTAGTGAAGGAAGGTACAGTGTAGTGAAGGTACAGTGTAGTGAAGGTACATTGTAGTGAAGGTACAGTGTAGTGAAGGTACAGTGTAGTGAAGGTACAGTGTAGTGAAGGTACAGTGTAGTGAAGGTACATTGTAGTGAAGGTACAGTGTAGTGAAGGTACAGTGTAGTGAAGGTACAGTGTAGTGTGATGTGTCCTCTCTGTCCTGATTGGCTGTCTTATCTGTGGGGTCACCGGGAGGGTAATATAGAAATGAATACAGTCTCTGTCTATCTGTCTGTAAATCCGTCCTTGCGTCAATCCGTCCTTGCGTCAATCCGTTCTTGCGTCAATCCGTCCTTGCGTCAATCCGTTCTTGCGTGAACGAGCTGTGAACACGATAACTTGGACAGATAATACGTCAATTTAGTCTTAGTTACTTGAGCTTGTTAGACTTCACTTGGATTACTCAGTTCAGTTCTGGTCACCGTATTACAGAATGGATATAGAATCCTTGGAAAGAATTCAGAGGAGAATGACAAGATTAATCCCGGGCATTAGGAACCTTGAGTACAGAGACAGGTTAAAGCATCTTAATTTACACTCCCTCGAGAGACGTAGAGTGAGGGGCGACATGATAGAGGTGTATAAACGGAAGTTAGGGCTAAACAAAGGTGATATAACAAAGGTACTCAAACTATCAAACCAGGAGCAAACTCGTAACAATGGTTTTAAATTAGACAAATTTAGATTTAGGCGCGAAATAGATGAACTTACAACACTTTTGAGGATAAATTAACAATAATACTAACATAAATTGAAGGAACTATGATTATAAGTAAGATTTAAGTAGATAAATAATACGGGTAAGAGTCTGAAGGCATTTCCCCTGGTGACGTAAACCAGAAGAGACTCTATATAAGGAAAGGTGACTAATGGTTCTCAACCCGTGATGGTAAGTTAGTCTCCAGTGCTGACACAAGAGGGCCTACATCTTCGTCCTTTACCCCAACATACATACATACATACATACAAAAATACATACATACATACATACAGTCATACATACGTACATCCCCCACGCACACACACACACACACACACACACTCAAGATGGATTTATTTATATAAGTGTGTGTGTTCTTGACAAGTATGGTAGTGTGTGATCTCACCAACGGCAGCGGCCCAGGTAAACAAACTCCAATTGTGTGTATGTGTGTTTGTTTTGGGTGTTTGTTCACTGCCTCTATTAATGTATGTGTGAGTATCTTAGTGTGTGTGTGTGTGTGTGTGTTTTAGTGCGTGTGTATGTATTTTGGTATGTGTGTGTGTGTGTGTGTGTAAAAACCTCCTCCTGATACAGAGTTAAATTTATCACATACATAAACAGATAAACTGGGTGATAGATAGATAGATAAATAGTACAAATAGATATCTTCCCCCTCACATCAATTTTCTTACCATCCCCCCTCGCTTCACCCCCTCCCCCCTCGCTTCACCCCTCTCCCCCCTCGCTTCACCCCCTCCCCCCTCGCTTCACCCCTCTCCCCCCTCGCTTCACCCCTCCCCCCCGCTTAACCCCTCTCCCCCCTCGCTTCACCCCTCTCCCCCCTCGCTTCACCCCTCTCCCCCCTCGCTTCACCCCCTCCCCCTCGCTTCACCCCCTCCCCCCTCCTTCACCCCCTCCCCCTCGCTCACCCCCTCCCCCTCGCTTCACCCCCTCCCCCCTCGCTTCACCCCCTCCCCCTCGCTTCACCCCTCTCCCCCCCGCTTCATCCCCTCCCCTCGCTTCACCCCCTCCCCCCCCTCCTCACCCCTCTCCCCCTCGCTTCACCCCCCTCCCCCCTCGCTTCACCCCCTCCCCCTCGCTTCATCCCCTCCCCCCTCGCTCCACCCCTCTCCCCCCCCCCCCCCTCCTTCACCCCCTCCCCCCTCGCTTCACCCCCCTCCCCCTCCCTTCACCCCCTCCCCCTCCCTTCACCCCCCTCCCCCCTCCTCCCCCCCCTCCCCCTCGCTTCACCCCCTCCCCCCTCCGCTTCACCCCCTCCCCCTCCCTCCCCCCTCCCCCTCCTTCCCCCACCCCCTCCCCCTCCTCACCCCTCCTCCCCCCCCCCCTCCTCCCCTCCCCTCGCCTCCTCCCCCCCCCCTCGCTTCACCCCTCCTCCCCCCCCGCTTCACCCCCTCCCCCCTCGCTTCACCCCCTCCCCCTCGCTTCATCCCCTCCCCCCTCGCTTCACCCCTCTCCCCCCTCGCTTCACCCCCCCCCCCCTCCCCCCTCCCCCTCCCTCCCCCCCCCCTCCCCCCTCCCTCCCCCCCTCCCCCCTCCCCCTCACCCCCCCCCCACCCTCCCCCTCCCCTCCTCACCCCCTCCCCCCTCGCTTCATCCCCTCCCCCTCGCTTCACCCCCTCCCCCTCGCTTCACCCCCTCCCCCCTCGCTTCACCCCCTCCCCCTCGCTTCACCCCCTCCCCCTCGCTTCATCCCCTCCCCTCGCTTCATCCCCTCCCCCCTCGCTTCACCCCTCTCCCCCCTCGCTTCACCCCCTCCCCCCTCGCTTCACCCCCTCCCCCTCGCTTCATCCCCTCCCCCCTCGCTTCACCCCTCTCCCCCCTCGCTTCACCCCTCTCCCCCCTCGCTTCACCCCCTCCCCCTCGCTTCACCCCCTCCCCCTCGCTTCACCCCCTCCCCCTCGCTTCACCCCCTCCCCCTCGCTTCACCCCTCTCCCCCCCCGCTTCATCCCCTCCCCTCGCTTCACCCCTCTCCCCCCTCGCTTCACCCCTCTCCCCCCTCGCTTCACCCCTCTCCCCCCTCGCTTCATCCCCTCCCCCTCGCTTCATCCCCTCCCCTCGCTTCACCCCTCCCCCCTCGCTTCATCCCCTCCCCCCCGCTTCACCCCTCTCCCCCCTCGCTTCATCCCCTCCCCTCGCTTCATCCCCTCCCCCTCGCTTCACCCCCTCCCCCCCTCGCTTCACTGCTTGTATGTCTCTGTCTTTTCGATGATGTTTGAATGTGTAGACAATCTGAATGTGTATATGCTGCTTGACTGTATATATTAGTTGTGTGAATGTGTATAGCGGCTGTTTGTATGTGTATAGGCCATCTGAATGTGTGTATAGGCCATCTGAATGTGTGTATAGGCCATCTGAATGTGTGTATAGGTTGTTTGGATGTTATATAAACCCGCCCTGGTGTTCACTATATAAACCCGCCTTGGTGTCCACTATATAAACCCGCCTTGGTGTCCACTATATAAACCCGCCCTGGTGTCCACTAAACCCGCCTTGGTGTCCACTAAACCCGCCTTGGTGTCCACTAAACCCGCCTTGGTGTCCACTATATAAACCCGCCTTGGTGTCCACTATATAAACCCGCCTTGGTGTCCACTAAACCCGCCTTGGTGTCCACTAAACCCGCCTTGGTGTTATTTCTGCCGTCAGTATAGAACAAAGCTCTATGTGGTTTTTTCCCCGGACACACGTTGCCACATCCAGGGATCAGAAAATCTTTCGAGTATGTCTAAATTTTGCCATACTAGGATTGCCATTGATAACAAAGGCCTCTGTAGTTCTGGGATGGCAAAGCGACATCAGAATTTGTGCAGTATACATGCATGGTCTATGTATAGTAAACCATGTATTTTCTATATATATATACTGAAATTTTATATAGATCCACAATGAAAATAAGATAAGCCTCAATAAAACCACACAGGAGTCTTGTCATTCTCCTCTGAATTCTTTCCAAGGATTCTATATCCATTCTGTAATACGGTGACCAAAATTGAACTATGTAATCCAAGTGAGGTCTAACAAGCGGAAGAAATAGTTTTAGGATGGCTTTGCTAGTCTTGTAACTAAAATATCCTTTGTTAACCTTAAAATAGCCTTTGTTAGCCTTAAATGACTGCATATCGTTTGTTGGGTCAGGTCAAGGTCAGGTTAAGTTAGGTCAGGTCAGGTCAGGTCAGGTTAAGTTAGGTTAGATTTAGTTTCGGTGAGAGTGATCGCCCGTCTGGCAGGTAGGTAAGGCCCGCCGCTGCTGCTGCCATCGTTGTGTACACTGGCAGGATGGTTGACTGGTGAGTGGTGACCTCTGCCGTGTAAATATTGTACTGGTGACATACGGGAGTGTTGTCATCACCAGGTTCCCACCATATTTATCTCTATCGTGCGACAATAATGGTGAAATGATGTATGTGTGTGTGTGTGTTTTGCTTCATAGATACACATACCTACTATATATACATACACATACACACTATAAACACATACACATACACACTATAAACACATACACATACACACTATAAACACATACACATACACACTATAAGTCCTACCTCCGTCAGGGTGAAGGAACTTGGTGTTCTCATTAAGCAGCGAGAGTTTTGGGTTTTATTCGTTCCGGGAATTTTATTTTGCTACTGGGAACGGAGATGAGGAGGGGGGCAGTGAGGGGGAGAGGGAGGGGGGCAGTAAGGGGGAGAGAGAGGGAGGCAGTGAGGGGGATAGTGGGGGAGAGGGAGGGGGGCAGTGAGGGGGAAGGGGGGCAGTGAGGGGGAGAGAGAGGGAGGCAGTGAGGGGGATAGTGGGGGAGGGGGGCAGTGAGGGCGAGAGGGAGGGAGTAAGTGAGAGCGAGAGGAATTTTTATTTATTTTTTTATTGTACCACTTACAGCTGCCAGTTAATCGTGCACCGCATATTCCTCCTGTGAACTGTAGCACAAAGGGATTACATAGTTCACAAAGGGTCATTACAACAGTCCCACAGTAGTCAGGATATTATGGCACTGAATGTTGCACAGTGTTCCCGTACAGTGTTTGGTTCTGTACAGAGAGGAAGACGTGTTGATGACTGCGGGAGTACAGGAGTGTGTGGCCGCATGTCTGGCCACACACTGAGAGGACGACTTGTTGACGACTGCTGGAGTACAGGAGTGTGTGGCCGCATGTCTGGCCACACACTGAGAGGAAGACTTGTTGACAACTGCGTGAGTACAGGAGTGTGTGGCCGCATGTCTGGCCACACACTGAGAGGACGACTTGTTGACGACTGCAGGAGTACAGGAGTGTGTGGCCGCATGTCTGGCCACACACTACATTTAGTCTTGTAAGAGAAGGAAGGAGGAAGTGAGTGAGGAAGGAAGGAGGGAGGGAAGTAGTTGACGACTGCGTGGACAGGAAGTGTGGCGCAGTCTGCACACACTGAAGGAAGGAAGGAAGGAGGGAGGGAAGTAGTGAGGATGGTTGGAATGAAGGAAGGAAGGAAGGAGAGAAGGAAGGAAGGAGAGAATGAAGGAAGGAAGGAAAGAATGAGGGAGTTAAACATTACAACACTGACGCACAACATTGACTTAAAAACACAAATTTAAAACATAACTAAAACACAAACTCCAAAACATTGACTCAAACACAAAAACATGGACCCCCAAACACTGATACAAGATGGCGATCATTTATCAAGCATTTAATAGGACTGGAACTAGGAACCATCATTTGTCAACGCTATTAAAATGCTAGTTATTTTATTTTTATTTTTTGGGTAAGATTTATTTGAATTCTTGAGTTATTTATTTATAATTTACTTATTGTATTTTTTTTTAATTGTTTTTTTTGAATTTGTGTATGTGTGTGTTTGTCTTAGTGTATGTATGTATGCAACTAAAACGCACACAGCAACACACACGTATAGTAGGATACATACACAACCTCGACCTAAGCTCTCTGGGTTCTCAACATCTTTTCACTAAATAAAATCACAGATACTAAAACTACGGCAGCCAATCAACAGCGACCAGCCATTACATCTCAGCCAATCAGCTTTTGCCTTTCAATCTGGGAGGGAAAGTATTGCAAACTGTGCTGGATCTCCCATTAACTAATGAACGCGAGTGAAAAGGTTAACAGGCAAAAAAGAATGAATGGCGAGATGTTTAGGGGAAAAATGTCTAATAAATTCGTGTTTAGGGAAAAAATAGGGAGAAAATGTCTAATGAATTCGTTTTTAGGGGAAAAATAGGGAGAAAATGTCTAATGAATTCGTTTTTAGGGGAAAAATAGGGAGAAAATGTCAAATAAATTCGTGTTTAGGGAAAAAATAGGGAGAAAATGTCTAATAAATTCGTGTTTAGGGAGAAAATAGGGAGAAAATGTCTAATAAATTCGTGTTTAGGGGAAAAATAGGGAGAAAATGTCTAATAAATTCGTGTTTAGGGGAAAAATGGGGAGAAAAATTTAATAAATACGGGTTTAAAGTAAAATAGGGAGAACAATATCTATTAAATACGGGTTTAGGGGAAAAATGGAGATTTGTTATTTTGTAGTGATGAGGACGACTAAGGATGATAATGTTACAAAATTAGTTATGAAACAAGAAGATTATATTTATATTTTTTACTTATTTTACATATTAACGTGATTTACAGATTTTTACATTTTACATTTAAGTTATATTTATCATTTAACATATACATAATAATTACAAATTGGTCAGGTAATTATCAAAGCAAATCATCAAAATGGCTGTGACAATAAACCCTTAATTGAATATGTTAATTTGACTCCTATTGGCCACACAAAATACTAATGATTGCCCCTTTCATCAACACCCAATGGTCATTAGCAATTTCAATATATTAACCAATAACGAGAGGGAAATAAAATCACTGATCCAGACCCGGAATGAATGTGTTTTGGGGTAACAATTCAAATTCAGAATCTAATTTATATATAACATGGTGACGTTGGGGATAGGCTGGGTTAGGTGTTGTGGTTAACCTGTGTGTTGATGTCACCTGTGTGTTGTTACCTGTGTGTTGTTACCTGTGTGTTGTTGTTACCTGTGTGTTGTGGTCACCTGTGTGTTGCAGTTAACTATGTGTTAGTGTCACCTGTGTGTTGATGTCACCTGTGTGTTGATGTCACCTGTGTGTTGTTACCTGTGTGTTGTTGTTACCTGTGTGTTGTGGTCACCTGTGTGTTGCAGTTAACTATGTGTTAGTGTCACCTGTGTGTTGATGTCACCTGTGTGTTGTTACCTGTGTGTTGATGTCACCTGCGTGTTGTTACCTGTGTGTTGGTGTTACCTGTGTGTTATTGTCACCTGTGTGTTGTCACCTGTGTGTTGTGGTCACCTGTGTGTTGTCACCTGTGTGTTATGGTCACCTGTGTGTTGTCACCTGTGTGTTATTGTTACCTGTGTGTTATTGTCACCTGTGTGTTATTGTTACCTGTGTGTTGTGGTCACCTGTGTGTTAATGTCGGGTAACTTGTGTAATGATACTGATATATTGGATAATAATAATAATAATAATAATAATAATAATAATGACTTTTTTTATCACCTCCATATTAATAAGTGAATCACCTGAAGAATAACCACCCTATCCTAAAGAGCCATGGCCCTTAAGGTTGTATAAGGAACCATGGCCCTTAAGGTCACATACTGTAAGTAACCATGGTCCTTGATCTCACCTATGCGGCTATAGCCCTTAATGTTACTTAAGGAGCCAATTGCCCTTAAGGTTATATAAGGAACCATGGCCCTTAAGGTTATATATGGAACCATGGCCCTTAAGGTCACATAAGTAGCCATGGTCCTTGATCTCACCTATGCGGCTATGGCCCTTAATGTTACTTAAGGAACCATGGCCCTTAAGGTTATATATGGAACCATGGCCCTTAAGGTCACATAAGTAGCCATGGTCCTTGATCTCACCTATGCGGCTATGGCCCTTAATGTTACTTAAGGAACCATGGCCCTTAAGGTTATATATGGAACCATGGCCCTTAAGGTCACATACTGTAAGTAACCATGGTCCTTGATCTCACCTATGCGGCTATGGCCCTTAATGTTACTTAAGGAACCGTGGCCCTTAAGGTTATATATGGAACCATGGCCCTTAAGGTCACATAAGTAGCCATGGTCCTTGATTTCACCTATGCGGCCATGGCCCTTAATGTTACTTAAGGAGCCATGGCCCTCGACGTGAAATAGTCATGGCCCTTCAGGTTATATAAGGAGCCATGGGTCTTAGGGTGAAATAAAGAGCCATGGCCCTCAAGGTGAAATAGTCATAGCCATTAAGGTTACATAAGTAGCCATGGGTCTTATGGTGAAATAAAGAGCCATGGTCCTACACACTAGGAACCATGGCCCTTAAAATCACATAAGGGGCCATGGCCCTTAAGGTCACTTTCAGTAGAAAATGCTCATCACTTTCACTTAGCGAGCCACCACCACTGGGGGTCCTTAATCAAAAAATTCTAGATGGGAAATTTCCCTTGGATCTCCGTCGCTTTTTTTACGAGGTCGTAAACACCGACAATAAAAGCCAAGTGTGTACGTCTTTTTTTTTTCCCCGCCGCCGACGTCTGGCTGGGGAGAAAAACCCTCATGTTCCCTACAATCATCAGCACGTCTGGAAATTGGCTGGAAGACTGTTTTTACGGCCGGCACACTCATTCATGCCTCCAAGAAGTCTGGAAAAGATGTATTACGCTTCCTGGAAAA
This sequence comes from Homarus gammarus, assembly GCA_958450375.1. Taxonomy (NCBI): domain Eukaryota; kingdom Metazoa; phylum Arthropoda; class Malacostraca; order Decapoda; family Nephropidae; genus Homarus; species Homarus gammarus. The sequence continues at coordinate 107,440 of CAUDMG010003026.1, forward strand.
TGGTCCTGGAGATGGCTACTCTTTTCTCTGTAAATATCGGAGCGTTTGGTTTATGAGGAGATGTCTTATGGTTTCTGGCAGTGGGGTGAAGTGGGTCTGTAAACGTGAAGCGGGTCTGTAAACGTGAAGTGGGTCTGGAAACGTGAAGCGGGTCTGTAAACGTGAAGTGGGTCTGGAAACGTGAAGCGGGTCTGGAAACGTGAAGTGGGTCTGTAAACGTGAAGCGGGTCTGGAAACGTGAAGCGGGTCTGGAAACGTGAAGTGGGTCTGTAAACGTGAAGCGGGTCTGTAAACGTGAAGTGGGTCTGGAAACGTGAAGCGGGTCTGTAAACGTGAAGTGGGTCTGGAAACGTGAAGTGGGTCTGGAAACGTGAAGCGGGTCTGGAAACGTGAAGCGGGGATGAAAACTCAGTCCGCTTCTATAATCATCAACACGTGTACAATTTGCCTGGTAAAAAAAAAATAATTTAAAAATCTCGACTAAGCGTCACCCTAAGGAACCCTGGAACTGTGGAACCCTGGAACTGTGGAACCTTGGAACTGTGGAACCCTGGAACTGAGGAACCCTGAAACTGTGGAACCCTGGAACTGTGGAACCTTGGAACTGTGGAACCCTGGAACTATGGAACTGTGGAACCCTGGAACTGTGGAACCCTGGAACTGTGGAACCTTGGAACTGTGGAACCCTGGAACTATGGAATCCTGGAACTGTGGAACCTTGGAACTGTGGAACCTTGGAACTGTGGAACCCTGGAACTGTGGAACCCTGGAACTGTGGAACCTTGGAACTGTGGAACCCTGGAACTGTGGAACCTTGGAACTGTGGAACCTGTGGAACCTGGAACCATGGAACCCTGGAACTGTGGAACCCTGGAACTGTGGAACCCTGGAACTGTGGAACCTGGAACTGTGGAACCTGGAACCCTGGAACTGTGGAACCCTGGAACTGTGGAACCCTGGAACTGTGGAACCTTGGAACTGTGGAACCCTGGAACTGTGGAACCCTGGAACTGTGGAACCCTGGAACTGTGGAACCCTGGAACTGTGGAACTGGAACCCTGGAACTGTGGAACCCTGGAACTGTGGAACCTGGAACTGTGGAACCCTGGAACTGTGGAACCCTGGAACTGTGGAACCCTGGAACTGTGGAACTGTGGAACCCTGGAACTGTGGAACCCTGGAACTGTGGAACCTTGGAACTGTGGAACCTTGGAACTGTGGAACCCTGGAACTGTGGAACCCTGGAACTGTGGAACCCTGGAACTGTGGAACCCTGGAACTGTGGAACCCTGGAACTGTGGAACCTTGGAACTGTGGAACCCTGGAACTGTGGAACCCTGGAACTGTGGAACCTTGGAACTGTGGAGCCCTCGAACTGTGGAACCTTGAAACACTAGAACCTTGAAACACTAGGACCCTGAAACACTAGAACCTTGAAACACTAGGACCCTGAAATACTACAACTCTGAAACACTAGAACCTTGAAAAACTAGGACCCTGAAACACTAGGACCCTGAAACACTAGAACCCTGAAACACTAGAACCCTGAAACACTAGAACCCTGAAATACTAGAACCCTGAAACACTAGAACCCTGACCGACTTTACAGAGCACCCGTAACCCCTCTAGCCAACGGTCTCATTTAACCTAACCCCTCTAGCCAACGGTCTCATTTAACCTAACCTAACTTAACTTAACCTAACTTAACCTAACCCCTCTAGCCAACGGTCTCATTTAACCTAACCTAACTTAACTTAACCTAACTTAACCTAACCCCTCTAGCCACCGGACTCAAAAACCCTCATATGTGGAAATAGCGTCGAGGGAACATGGGTCCTAAAATTGGTCCAATCATCTCACGCCCTTAAGACAGACTCGGGATTGCAATGTAAAGGGATGGGACTTAGGTTAGGTTTAGGTTAGGTTAGGTTAGGTTAGGTTAGGTTTAGGTTTAGGTTAGGTTAGGTTAGGTTAGGTTTACAAAATCTTGAGTTATATTTTGTGGTGGAAAGTCAAGTCGTTCTGGTAAAGGGATTCTTACATAATTATCCATCATTAATAAATTTTTCTTTTTCTCCCTCATCTCCACCATTATTATCTCCACCTTCTCCTCCACCTCTACCATCTCCTACATCTCATCCTCTAAGTCTCCCTCCTCCTCTTCCTTTTTCTTCCATCTCCTCCCCCTCCACCACTTCCTCCATCTGTAGTCCCATCTCTTCCTCCTTCAACTCCACCCTATCTCCACCTTCTTCCTCCACCTCTTCCCCCTCCTAGTTCCTATTTTTCGTGGGTATTTTTCGATCAGTTTTGGTTTTTCAGAAAAGTTCAGTATTTTGAAATAGCTGTATTGTCATAGTTTCATAGTGTAAATGTTTGTCCACGTTGCAAATACAAGCAGTTGTGTGTGGGGAATTGTTGCAATGGTATACGTCATGTTGCAGTGTTTTATTGCCTGTCCAATTGTAGTGATGTATAGGCGTTTGGTTTGGCTCTTTTCTCTATATTACTAAATCAAGTAATTGGTTTTATTGGTAATTTATTTTTGTTTTATATTTAATTGTGTTTTATAACTAATTTTGTTTTATACTTAATTTTGCTTTATAATTAATTTTGTTTTATAATTAATTTTGTTTTATATATAATTATGTTTATATTTAATTGTTTTATAATTAATTTTGTTTTATAATTAATTTTGTTTTATAGTTAATTTTGTTTTATATTTAATTGTTTTATAATTAATTTTGTTTTATAATTAATTTTGTTTTATAGTTAATTTTGTTTTATATTTAATTGTGTTTTATATTTAATTTTACTTTATATATATAATTAGTTTAATGTCTTTGCAGTGTAGTATTTTCGTAACGCCTAAAAAAATCTGAGTAATTTCGTGGCTATTAAATTTTTTATGTTTAGCTATTAATTTTGTATTAAATTTTTACTGTTGATGTCAGTTGTGGATATAGTGATGTCAGTTGTGGATATAGTGATGTCAGATGTGGTTATAGTGACGTCAGTTGTGGATTTAGGGGCTTCAGTTGTGAATCTAGTGATGTCAGCTGTGGATTTAGTGACGTCAATTGTGGATATAGTGATGTCAGCTGTGGATTTAGTGATGTCAGTTGTAAATTCATCGTAGATTTCCTTATTTCGTTGCTCACTGTACGCTCTACCATGCCTTGACACCGTTCAATTACAAGAGGTATTTACAACAAGCAATACTATATCTGGTTATGAACAAATGTATGTGAATATTAATTAAGGTTTTATCGCTATTTTCTCCTTTCTGATTCGTTTTATTTTATTCTGTTCAAGTTTTCGGTCGTAAAGTTGAGCGTTTATGGTTGGCCGTAAAGTATAACACACGAGAATGAACCCAATTTAAACTTACACGGGTCTAAATCCTGTCAATATTGAACGCTTTGTTGATTCCTAACCTAACATAATCTGACCTAACTTAACCTAACCTAATCTAACTTTACCTTACCTAACCTAACCTAACCTTACCTTACCTTAGCTTAACTTACATAACCTAACCTGACCTAATACACGGGTCTAAATCCTGTCAATATTGAATGCGTTGTTAATTCCTAACCTTATCTAACCAAACCTGACCTAACCTAATCTAACCTTACTTGACCTAACCTAACCTTACTTGACCTAACCTAACCTGACCTGACCTAACCTAATCTAACCTTACCTTACTTGACCTAACCTAACCTTACTTGACCTAACCTAACCTAACCTTACTTGACCTAACCTAAGCTAACCTGACCTAACCTAACCTTTCTTGACCTAACCTAACCTAGCCTTACTTGACCTAACCTAAGCTAACCTGACCTAACCTAACCTTTCTTGACCTAACCTAACCTTTCTTGACCTAACCTAACCTTACTTGACCTAACCTAACCTTACTTGACCTAACCTAAGCTAACCACGCGTTTGTTGTCGGTAATAATATAAACACGGAACCAAACCGGATTCGAACCCTTAATCCCGAACCCTGGACCGAGTAAGTCTCCAGCCCTTGTAACACAATTGGGTTGGATCTTTTAGGGATCAGGGCAATGGCCGCTCACACACACGGAGTTGGATACCACCTGATACCCAACTGATCCTGTAATTTACGCCTGATACACGGGCTGAATTTACCTTCCTGTAGGTTCGAAGCTTCGCCCTCGCTGCCGTAGATAAGTCAGGGCTTCGTGTGTTGTTTTGTCTTGGTAATTGGCGAGTGAAGAACATGTGTAGCTGGCTGACCTGACCTGACCTGACCTAACCTGACCTAACCTATGCAACATTTATTAGTTCTGATGCATCACCTGAAGATTAACCACCCTGGCGCTAACCTAACCTAACCTAACATATAACCTATAGTGAAGCCAAGTCGCCATAACTGTTCAGTATATCAAGATAAATAATATTGCATTAATGGATTAGTAATAAATCTAAAGAGGGGGGGGGGTGGTGGGGGGGTACCAGGAAACTATCAAACTGGGTCGTGTTTATGTGTGTGTTCCCGTGTCCACCGCCAAGCACTACTGTTGTTATGGTCACACACTCATTGCCAACCCGAGCTGAGGAGAAAAGAGGAGGAGGAGGTGGAGGGGGAGAGGAGTTATATGAGAAAAACACTTACCACTACTTTGCTGTCACTCGGAATGTTGCACATGTGGAGGGCTACATCTAGTGCGGGAGGGACGGCGGCAGTGTCTTTCCGGCGTTGGCGCTCGTCTGCCTCGGTATACAGTCGGGCTAACTCGAAAGTATTGACACCTTCTCGTGTGGTGCTCCTCCAAGCGTTACGGTGTGGAGGTCGATTTGGCACTTTTTTCAGGTTTGTCTTAAAACTATCCTTATACCTTTTCAGTTGCCCGCCAGCGTTACGTTTACTATTCGTTAGGTGACTGTAAAGTAGCTGCTTTGGCAGTCTACTGTCGCCCATGTGGGTAACATGGCCAGTCCAGCGTAGTTGTTCATGGATAATGGTAGCCTCGCTGCTCCTACAGTTGGTGTCAGCAAGAATACTGGCATTGTTCTCTTGTCTTCCCAGCGAACTCGGAGGACGGAACGTAGACTACATTGGTGAAAGTTTTCAGGTGCCTCCTGTATGTGACCCATGTCACATACAGATAATTGTAGATAATTTCAGTTCCCTACAGCTGAAGACACGGGTATGGAGTCTGCCAATGGCTTGAGATGCACATCTGACCCGATGTTGAATCTCTTCATCGATGTCTGCGGTGGTGGGCAGGTGGGAGCCGAGATACTGAAAGTGGGTAACATTAGAGAGGGTAGTACCGTTAAGCTGGATGGATGGTGGAGGTGTGGGTGAACCAGGGGCAGACTGAAAGAGAATCTGAGTCTTACGCACATTCACCTCGAGGCCGAAGTGTGTATACGCATCTACGTAGGTGTTCAGGATCTCCTGTAGGTCGTGTTCAGTGTGAGCGACAAGGGTGAGGTCGTCTGCATACTGAAGTTCAGTAATGGAAGCTGCCGACACCTTTGTTCTTGCCTGGAGTCGTCTTATGTTGAAAAGTCCCTTCACCCGGTTCTGGATGTCCACCCCGACGGCTAAATTGGCACTGAGACGAGTAAGGAAGTCAGCCAAGAAAATGGAAAAGTGAGTTGGTGCCAGTACACCCCCTTGTTTAAGCCCTGTTTGGATGGGGAAGAACTCAGACTGGGTGCCACAACAACAATGACATTGGTGTAGGGTTTGTAGTATACGCCATCAGGGCAGTGAAGGAGGTAGAGGTGGTGTAGTACTAAGACACAACAACAACAACAACAACTACGATAGCATTAGTTTAGTATCAGTGGTATACGTCATCTCAGTTCTGTCTTGTGTGTGTGTCAGTAGTCAGCTTGTTGGGTGTAGTTTGTGTGCTGTCATGAATAAAAAATTTTGGTCATATGGAGATTAGACGGTTGGTGGTTAAATATCCTAACCTAACCTAACCAAACCAAATCTAACCTAACCTAACCTAACCTAACCTAACCTAACCTAACCTAAAGTGATATAAAATAAACTAATAACCTAACGTAACAACTGTACATAACATATAACATAACATAACACTACCTACCATAACATAACACTACTGTAATGAGACAAAATCTCACATGAAGAGGTAAGTTAGGAGTTTACAGTAGTAGAGTATTATAGCGAGAGGAAATGGTAGCGTGTCTCGAGGGTGTGATGTCAACACTGTATATTAACACAGGCTCAGTACAAGTGTAGTATATAAAACACCAATGCGTGTTACAGCTTTATTTTACTAGTTCAATAGGGGGGATTAATAGGGGGGGTTCGTACACAATTTATGATAGACTATGGTATTCTGGTGTAACCTAACCTCACAATTAGACTGGGCACTTCACTAAGTCGATCGTTGGGGAGGTTCGGGATCACTGCACTTCTACAGTCTACACAGCCAGCACTTACTGTTACACCTTGAGTTGACAGCACTTTGTCGATGGACCCGGCTGAGAGTTCGTTACACTTAGTGGCGGGCTTCTCTCTAGCGGGACTGGGGACGTGGTAGCTGGCTCTCCCAGGTTACAAGACAACTCACTGAGGGAGGGCTCGGACGTCCTATATATTGGAAGACCAGCCGTCAGGTTGAGCTGATCGGGGGGTGGGGGGGGGGGGCGGCGAAGGGTCCCCTTACATTTGCCCTCGCTAATGTAGGGTTAGGTCTGGACGTTTTTCAGAGACTATAAGTTGTACTTTCTGGAGAAGTCATCAGGTGGGGCCGTGTGACATGAGAGGCCCTGGTTGATTTGTGGCCCCTTGAGTTGGGCTCCGAGGGTTACATTTGACCTGGCTAATGTGAGGTCAGGTCTGGACTTTGTTCAGGGATGTAGGTTATTGTATATTGGGAGAGAGTCGGCTGGTGCCTTCTTACATGTTTTGTTGGGGCCGTGTCACATGGGAGGGAAGCCTGGCTGATTTACAATCCTTGGTCAACCGCAGAGTTACCCTATACTTTTGACCTCCCTAATGTCGGGTCAAGTCTGGCTTTCCTTGCGCAGTAAGCTGTGGTCTGACAACCCCTCACTACACTACCTACCATAACATAACACTACCTACCATAACATAACACTACCTACCATAACACTACCTACCATAACATAACACTACCTACCATAACATAACACTACCTACCATAACACTACCTACCATAACATAACACTACCTACCATAACACTACCTACCATAACATAACACTACCTACCATAACACTACCTACCATACCATAACACTACCTACCATAACACTACCTACCATAACTTAACACTACCTACCATAACTTAACACTACCTACCATAACATAACACTACCTACCATAACATAACACTACCTACCATAACATAACTACCTACCATAACACTACCTACCATAACATAACACTACCTACCATAACACTACCTACCATAACATAACACTACCTACCATAACACTACCTACCATAACATAACCTTACTTGACCTAACCTACCGCCCTCCCCCCCCCCCCCCCCCATCCCCCAGATAGCGTTAGCATGTGTAATCATCAGGTGAAATAAGCCGACGGCAGGGGGGCGGGGGTGGGGGGTGGGGTGGTAATCTCCATTGAACTAAAATAGTGAATATATATACTGTACAGTCGTGTGGATCATACCTGCATTAATTACTATAAAAAAAACTAATTCCACCGTTGACTGTATCTCTATGGCGGTATGTGAGTTATGATTAATTTTAACATTATATTAAAAGACGAACAGACAGACAGACAGATATTAAAGGACGGACAGACAGACAGATATTAAAGGACGGACAGACAGACAGACATGCATAAATTTCACCAAATAGATGAACACATCGACCAAAATGTTGAACACGTCGACTAAACTGTTGAACACGTCGACCAAAATGTTGAACACGTCGACCAAAATGTTGAACACGTCGACCAAACCCATAAACTACGTACTGTTTCATGAAGATTCGAGCCTAAATAATAAGAGTGGATTCGAGACGGGTTCGGGACTTTCATTCACCTGTAGGTTCAGATTCGCTCTCCACACATTCTAGTCCGGGCGTTGATGGGTAAAGGGCCTGTAGTGTGTACCTGTGTAGAAAATGACCTCAAGAATCATGTATTTACGTATCTACAGCAACCATCGTGTAGAAGGTCTCGCTATACAAGGTCAGACGTTTCTATAATCACCTGTAGAGAAGATAGTGTTTAATGCTGGAGACGTTTATGTTGGTAGCCTGTGTGACGTGGCCAGGTTTTTTACCAATGCATTTCTCGATCACTTGATGGTATAGTTTTGTATGGTAGTATGTTTACCTATGGGGAAGTGTCCTTATGGGTTAGTTATGGGGTAGTAACATGATTGGGGAATGGGTCACTTGATTGACAAATAATATACAAGTAACATAAGTGATACAAATATGATATATAATAACTAGGTGGGGAGAAGGTCATACTACAGGGCATTTCAATAAAGTAACAGTGCAAAAAGGTAAGATTGACTAGGAGTGAATACACGCACTGGTTGATTACGAGTTGTTGATAATTTTTACAATGGTTGGGACTGGGCTGTTCTTATAGCGATCAGTTCGTGCTCGTTTGGGCTGGTTGCGGTTGTGGTATCGAACAGCAATTCGTGGACGAGGTATCTCGGGTGGAAGTAGGAGCTGCTGTCGAGGATGATGAAGAAACTTCTCACCACACTTGCAGATGAGGTCGTGGTGATGATCAGAGAGAGCCGAGAGGGTCGTGTGTTGAGCGCATCTTGATATGTGGAGTAGGAAGGGGAGAGAATAATCTTGCATGCCCTCTTTTGTACTTTTTCTAGGTGTTTCCATTGTGTTGCATTTAGGGAGGAAGACCAGGCAGGAGAGGCATAGGTGAGCTTGGGAAGTATGAATGTTGAGTAAACACTGAGGAGCTCGGGTGCAGGAACTCCGAGGGACTTGAGACGACGGAGGAGGTGGAGACGGAAACTGGAGGATTTGACAACTGTACTGACGTGTGTTTTCCAATTTAGTTTGTTGTCTATAGTAACGGCGTGGAGTTTAGTGGAGTTTATAACCTGGAGTGTGTTGAGGCCTAAAGTAATGGAGGGAGGTGAGAGAACTCCTTGTAGAGGCTCATTGGTAAGTCACTGGGGCTGGTGGAGCGTTTTAACTTCAGTTTGTCCAGACGTTTTGCGACATCAAATTCTTCTACTAAGTCAGTGGGAGAGGGAGCTGGTAGGTAAGCAGGAGACTGGTTGTGTCAAGCCGGGGGAGCGTCTGGCATATAGTTGTAAAATAATTGTTTGATTGTTCAGCTGCGTCAACATTAGTGAGGAGGTTAAGGAAGGGGAGGGGGTGTGTCTTAATGTTTAGTGGTGGGGGGGATCACGTGTTACTTATTTCACCCCATTTTCACACCTATTACTCATTTGTCACCCATTTCACCCCGTATTACTTATTCCACACCTATTTTCATCCTGCATTGCTTAATTTACACCATTTGCTCCCATTTTCACGTTTTTAACCCAATTTTCCCTATTTCCCCTCCCATACCCATTCCACCTATTAAAGCCGTACACAGTGTAGTGCCAGTCAGCATTATAGTGAAAGCAGGTGGGTTAATAATTAGGTAACACAGGTTGGCACTCAGGCTGGATAGTGGCACTGTGGGTGTGGGAGGATCGGGTGCCAAGCTGAGTGTTATTGATATCCAATCCTGTTATCGTGTTGGTATTAGAATCTGCTGAGCCTCTTAGTCGGGGGTTTCAGTTAGTGGCACCCAGCGTAAGAGGCCCCATTTATAGTGGCATCCATCATAAGAGGTGTCTAGTATAGTGGCACCCAGCATAGTCTAGTATAGTGGCCCACAGCATAACCTTGCAAAGTGGCACCCATCAAAGCCTTACATAGCGGCACCCAGCATAATCTTGCATAGTGGCACCCAGCATAGCCTTGCATAGCGACACCCAGCATAACGGCACCCAGCATAGTCTTGCATAGCGACACCCAGCATAGGGACACCCAGCATAGCGACACCCAGCATAGCGGCACCCAGCATAGCCTTGCATAGCGACACCCAGCATAGGGACACCCAACATAGCGGCACCCAGCATAGCCGCACCCAGCACATTTTTCCCCTAAATACAACACACATTGAATAAACTCTCACAACGTTAGACGAACTTAGAAGTTAATTATCTCCGTCAGTAAATTGGATCAATGAGGCAGTAACTTTGATCTGAAAATTATATATACATTTTTTTTTTTTAATATTTTCGTACTTTTAGCTCAGGATACGAGACAGCTGTTTGTTATATTTTCTCGTTCACATGTTTGGTTAGGTTAGGTTATTATATTAGTTCGTCTTAAAATAATGTCTTTATTTAGTAGTTATTAGTGCTTCAATGAGTCTTAATTATGAGAGTCTTTTAAGTCTCTGTTCATGTTCACTGAAGCCTCATGCGTGAATGTTCTTGTGACTAAAAGGTGAATGAATAACCGGACCCCCCCATTCATGAGGCTCACTGTGCTTCATATGTATTAGTGAATCATGAAGCTGTGTGTGTGTGTGTCGGTGTGTGTGTGTACCATCCTTACTACATGTTGGTACAGTGAGTGTGTAAGTAAGGTGATGTAACAGACGTGCAGTACGAGAGCCGTCGCTACAATGGGTTTACCCAGACGGTGACATCAGCTGTGATGGTGTGAGAGAGAGAGGGAGGGGGGAGGGGGTGAGAGGGGAGGGGGTGAGAGGGATGGGGGTGAGAGGGATAGAGTGGGAGGGAGAGAAGACAGTCTTGTTATTGTAGTGGTGAGTGTCTCGGGTGATGTCACCTGCCCCTTGCCACTCTCCCCGTGGTCGTCCTGTTTGTTCTGTTGTTGACTGTTGTTAATGTTTCTCTGTTGTTTGCCTGTTGTTTTTGTTGTTTTTCTTTGTTATTTGTTAGTATCTGTTGCCTCTCAGTTTCTGTTGATTTATCTGTTATATATTAGTATCTGTTGATCTTCTGTTGCTTGTTGATGTTTCTGTTGATTATTTCCTCTGTTATATTACACCAATCTTTCAGAGGTAATGTAACCTGTTGTCTCATCTCGATCTAATTAATTTACCTGTAGTAATTAACGTGTTTTACCTGTGCCCTCCCTAGCATGCTTACCTGTGCTGTGTTCAGTGAGGTCTGGTGGTATTTTCTGGTTCGTCTCTTCCTCCTTCATTCTCCTATACCTTCCCTCCCATCTTCCTTTCTTCATTTCCCTACACCTACCTTCATCTTTCTTCCTTCCTTCCCCGAAACCTGCCCCATCTTCCTTCCTTCCTTCCTTCCTTCCACAATGCAAAATTTTTCTTCCCTTTCTCCCATTCCACTCCTCCCCCTACACTTTCTATTCCTAGTCCCCCTCCCCCCTCCCCCTCCCCCCTCCCCCACCATCAGTTATCAGCGGCTGGGTCAGACGGGAGTGCTTCCGTTAGCCACTTAGTTTAATGGCACACTGAGCGTTTACTCTATAGTTGCTGGTGTGGTGATATTGTGGTGCAAGGGGAGGTAGGGGGTGATAGAGAGGGAGTAGGGGGTGATAGAGGGTGAGTAGGGGGTGATAGAGGGTGAGTAGGGGGTGATAGAGGGTGAGTAGGGGGTGATAGAGGGAGGTAGGGGGTGATAGAGGGAGGTAGGGGGTGATAGAGGGAGGTAGGGGGTGATAGAGGGAGGTAGGGGGTGATAGAGGGAGGCAGGGGGTGATAGAGGGGGAGAGAGAGAGAGGGGGAGAGAGAGAGATAGGGGGGGGGCAGAGCTAGATAAAACACAAATGGGGGGGGGGGGAAGAGGACCATAAATCAGAGATATGGTCCCCTCATGGTCAGTGTACACAAGTAGTGGTCCGACCCCCCCCCCATGCCTCACATACCCCCTTGCCTCACCCCCCTTCCTCATAATTCCCCCCTTCCCCTTCCCCATACCTCCTCTTCCCCATACCTCCCCTTCCCCATGCCTCCCCCTTCCCCATACCTCCCCTTCCCCATGCCTCCCCCTTCCCCATGCCTCCCCCTTCCCCATGCCTCCCCCTTCCCCATGCCTCCCCCTTCCCCATGCCTCCCCCTTCCCCATGCCTCCCCCTTCCCCATGCCTCCCCCTTCCCCATGCCTCCCCCTTCCCCATGCCTCCCCTTCCCCATGCCTCCCCCTTCCCCATGCCTCCCCCTTCCTCATACCTCCCCTTCCCCATGCCTCCCCCTTCCCCATGCCTCCCCCTTCCCCATGCCTCCCCTTCCCCATCACACTTCCCCCTGCCTCCCCTTCCCCATAATTTCCCCCCTTCCCCTTGCCTCACCCCCCTTCCCCTTGCCTCACCCCCCTTCCCCTTGCCTCCCCCTTCCCCATACCTCCCCTTCCCCATGCCTCCCCCTTCCCCTTGCCTCCCCCTTCCCCATACCTCCCCTTCCCCATGCCTCCCCCTTCCCCATGCCTCCCCCTTCCCCACCCCCACAGAGTTACTCCTCTCGTTGTGGGTCAGGGAGAATAGGGCGGTTAGTATATGGTGTCAGGGAGAGTACTGCTGTTTATTGCCAGGGAGAGTATGGTGGTTTATATAGTGCCAGGGAGAATAGGGTGCTTTATATAGTGCCAGGGAGAATATGGTGTTTTATAGGGCCAGGGAGAATAGGGTGCTTTATGGTGCCAGGGAGAATAGGGTGCTTTATAGTACCAGGGAGAATAGGGTGTTTTATAGTGCCAGGGAGAATAGGGTGTTTTATAGTACCAGGGAGAATAGGGTGTTTTATAGTACCAGGGAGAATAGGGTGTTTTATAGTACCAGGGAGAATAGGGTGTTTTATAGTACCAGGGAGAATAGTGTTTTATAGTGCCAGGGAGAATAGGGTGCTTTATACCGTACTCTTTACCACAATATTCGTAAAACTGAGCGCCTCCGTAGATACCCCTTGTGTTGTGGTGTATTGTGAAGCCGGATTACGTGGAAATATTGTGCACATTTACAGTAATATTGTTTACCTTTGAGATATTTGTTTTAATATTGTTTACCTTTGAGATATTTGTTTTAATATTGTTTACCTTTGAGATATTTGTTTTAATATTGTTTACCTTTGAGATATGTGTTTTAATATTGTTTACCTTTGAGATATTTGTTTTAATATTGTTTACCTTTGAGATATGTGTTTTAATATTGTTTACCTTTGTGATATTTGTTTTAATATTGTTTACCTTTGTGATATTTGTTTTAATATTGTTTACCTTTGAGATATTTGTTTTAATATTGTTTACCTTTGAGATATTTGTTTTAATATTGTTTACCTTTGTGATATTTGTTTTAATATTGTTTACCTTTGAGATATTTGTTTTAATATTGTTTACCTTTGAGATATTTGTTTTAATATTGTTTACCTTTGATTCCATAGTAGTGTTTACTATTGTTAGTTTCCTTCTGTTAAATGTAGACAAACACAACGTTGCCACACTGCACAACACCTGATGAGCCCCTGTAAACGCACAAGTGAAGGGTTCAGGTACGTGGAAGTTACTGTACCTGTGCTATCATACGAGGACCCAACCTAACCTGTACCCAACCTAACCTGTACCCAACCTAACCTGTACCTAACCTAACCTGTACCCGACCTAACCTAACCTGTACCCAACCTAACCTGTACCCAAACTAACCTGTACCCAACCTAACCTGTACCCAACCTAACCTAACTTGTACCCAGCCTAACCTGTACCCAACCTAACCTAACCTGTACCCGACCTAACCTAACCTGTACCCAACCTAACCTGTACCCGACCTAACCTGTACCCGACCTAACCTGTACCCGACCTGTACTTTAACCTACACTGTAACCATCTGTCTAAATCTGAACCAAGCGGTGTAACCCCGCTATGAATCGGCATATTTTTGTACCCGAGTTACTAATGGCTGATAGCGAGATGAACACACACACACACACACACACACACACACACACACACAGACAGACACACACACAGACACACACACACACACAGACACACACACAGACAGACACACAGACACACACAGACAGACACACAGACACACACACAGACACACACACCCACAGACACACACACCCACAGACACACACACACACACACACATACACACACACAGACAGACACACACACAGACAGACACACAGACACACGCAGACAGACACACACACACACACACAGACACAGACACACACACAGACACACACACAGACACACACACACACACACACACACGTACAAGAGGTGTGTGTTTAGGTCGATATCTGTTTTGTTTATATTGTGGGATAGACCTGTTTTGCCTCCTTTTGGAATATGTGTGAAAATGCCCGTTAAGATCTATTCCTCTATTGACTAGTGTCGGAATTTCTTTCATCTGTGCCTTGTGGTATATAACTCTTATGTCCCTCAGGTTAAATATACACATAAGGTTTGATATTGAATTAGAAACAATAAGAATTTCGCCCTAATGTTCCTTGTGGTATATGACTGTTTTGCCCCGAAGGTTGAGATTTATGTGGGTTATAAATGGTTGAGGTGAAGCCTTATCTTGCCCCCACCCCCCCCTTCTTCCTAATGTATTAATGCAAGGAAGTATTTTGTACCTGTCATGCTAGGGTGATCCCCCCCCACCCCCCCTGTGTGATGGTGGTGATGGTGGTGGTGATAGTGGTGATGGTGATAGTGATGATGGTGGAGGAGGTGATAGTGGTGGAGTAGTGGTGGTAGTGGTGGTGGTGATAGTGGTGGTGATAGTGGTGGTAGTGGTGGTGGTGATAGTGGTGGTGTAGTGGTAGTGGTGATAGTGGAGGTGATAGTGGTGGTGTGGTAGTGGTGGTGGTAGTGGTGGTGGTGATAGTGGTGGTGATAGTGGTGGAGTAGTGGTGGTAGTGGTGGTGGTGATTGTGGTGGTGATAGTGGTGGTGTAGTGGTAGTGGTGATAGTGGAGGTGATAGTGGTGGTGTGGTGGTGGTGGTGATAGTGGTGGTGATAGTGGTGGTGGTGGTGATAGTGGTGGTGGTGGAGTAGTGGTGGTAGTGGTGGTGATAAAGAACGCATTGGCGACTTGAAGAACGACACCAGAGGAGAGTGATAAATGATGATGATGACGGTGGTGATGGTGATGACGATGATGGTGATGACAATGATGACGATGATGGATGATGATGGTGATGATGGTGATGACGACGATGATGGTGATGACGATGATGGTGATGATGGCGATGGTGATGATGATGGTGATGGTGATAATGGTGACGATGATGATGATGATGATGATGGTGATGGTGATGATGATGATTAGATCAAATAACCCTCCCTAGTTTCTTCCCTCACTTGTTCCTCACGTGTACCTTAGCAATGGAATTAAGGGGAATCGTCTTTATTTCAACACCCGAATGGTCTTTATTTCAACGTTATCCGGATTCTACGGTTTTCCCTTCACCCCCAAAAGTTTCCCATTACTTTTATCAGTTTTCCGGACGTTTGTGTTTTATGGGTCGTCTAAGAGAGTTTCCCCTCCCCACTAATTCCCGTTTTCTTTCGTGGTAGAGAGATAAGTTAGGTTAGGTTTGGTTGGGTTAGGTTTGGTTGGGTTAGGTTTGGTTTGGTTAGGTTAGGTTAGGATAGGTTAGGTTAGGATAGGTTAGGATTGGTTAGGATAGGTTAGGTTAGGATAGGTTAAGTTAGGTTAGGATAGGTTAGGGTAGGATAGGTTAGACTAAGTTAGGTTAGGTTAGGTTAAGTAACTAAAGGAGTGTTATGGTTGAGACTTTATACAGTATGTTAAGTTAGGAGGAAAAATCAATGCGTTTTTTTACGTTTAAATTTGAGGAATATTGGTTACTTTTTACCTAACCTATCCTAACCTAACATAACCTAACCAATCCTAACCTAACCTATCCTAACCTAACCTATCCTAACCTAACCTATCCTATCCTAACCTAACTTAGTCTAACCTATCCTACCCTAACCTATCCTAACCTAACTTAACCTATCCTAACCTAACTTAACCTAACCTATCCTAGTATCCTAACCTAACTTAACCTAACCTGGAGTGAAGGCAATTAACATGGGAGGCTTCCACGACCAGGATTTTTTTTTTTTGGGGGGGGGGGGGGTAAAAACGACCCCGCCAGTGTACATCCTTGTGTTCATAAATCCTTTTGGCCAATTAAGGTGTGTGTGTGTGTGTGTGTGTGTGTGTGTGTGTGTGTGTGTGTGTGTTCCCATGTGTGTGTGTGTGTGTGTGTGTGTGTGTGTGTCCGTTTGTGTATGTGCACCTGTGTTCCCATGTGTGTGTGTGTGTGTGTGTGTGTGTGTGTGTCCGTTTGTGTATGTGCACCTGTGTTCCCATGTGTGTGTGTGTGTGTGTGTGTGTCCGTTTGTGTATGTGCACCTGTGTTCCCATGTGTGTGTGTGTGTGTGTGTGTGTGTGTGTGTGTATGTGCACCTGTGTTCCCATGTGTGTGTGTGTGTCGGGCAGGGTGAAATTTTTGGGCAAGTTTCTTTACACCATTTGCCTCTGTCTACCCAGCAGTAATTGGGAACCTGGATGTTAATCCATTTGCTGATCGTATTCTGAGGTAATGGTTAGCCAGTGCAGTTGGCGAGTTGTCCGGTCTTCTCGGACTATTCCTTGACACTGGGTCATGCAACTCGTTAACTTAGGGCGTGGTTGTTGTGTTGGCGACAGCTTCTACACCTTAAACACTGGGTCATGCAGCTCGTTAACTCAGGGTGTGGTTGTTGTGTTGACGACAGCTTCTACACCTTAAACACGGGTCTGCAGCTCGTTACTCAGGTGGGTGTGTGTTGCGACGCTTCTACACCTTAAACACTGGGTCATGCAGCACGTATTAACAGGGTGTAGTTAGTTGTGTGCAGCTCGTTAACTCAGGGTGTGGTTGTTGTGTTGACGACAGCTTCTACACCTTAAACACTGGGTCATGCAGCTCGTTAACTCAGGGTGTAGTTGTTGTGTTGGCGACAGCTTCTACACCTTAAACACTGGGTCTTGCAACTCGTTAATTTAGGGTGTGGTTGTTGTGTTGGCGACAGCTTCTACACTTTAAACAAATTCACCCCTCGGAGGCCCTCGGAGGCCCTCGGGTCGGTCATTCTCGATTTCGATGGCCTTCCACGATATTATTATTATTATGTGTGTGTCAATATGTTAGTCTATCGATCGAACTTCATCAACCCTCTATATGTTTCTGTCAATCATCTCTCTCTCTCTCTCTCTCTCTCTCTCAACCAACCAGTCCCTGACCCTGACCTTGGCCCCTCTTAGGCACAGTGCCATCAAACAAGAACATGACAAACACTTCATCCGGGGCTTCTGACACACACTCCCAAATCACTTTCCCCGGGATGTCACGTTCGCCTCTCTCTCTCTCTCTCTCTCTCTCTCTCTCTCTCTCTCTCTCTCTCTCTCTTATTTCTCTTTCTATCCATTTTCTCTCTTTCCCTCTCTCTCTATTTCTTTCTAATCTATTTTTTGTCCCTCTCTCTTTCTCTCTCTCTCTTTTGCTATCCATTCTCTCTCTCTCTCAGGTTAGGTTAGGGAGTAGGTGTCAGGTCCCAAGTCAGGTCAGGTCAGGTCCCAGGGCAGGTCAGGTCCCAGGTCAGGTCTGGCTACAGGTAAACTTTCATTTTTCATTTATTTTAATTATGGAGACACCTGAAATATCACGTTCCGCCCATCACATTTATTTTACAGTCTCACAGCTGTCGTGCCTCGCAGAATATCCCAATTTACAGTGTCCTATTCGAGTATTCCATTTACAGTGTTCCAATTTATAGTTCCAATTTACAGTGTTCTATTCGAGTATTCCATTTACAGTGTTCCAATTTATAGTTCCAATTTACAGTGTTCTATTCGAGTATTCCATTTACAGTGTTCCAATTTACACCCAATTTACAGTATGCTTTAACTTAAAATGTTCTGATTTACAATGGTCTAATTTACACTGTTTCGAATTTACAGATGAGTGTGGCATTCAGCAGAACGTTCACCTTTGACCTTATGGTAAGAAGTGGTGATAATTTGTTAGTAGTGGTGATAATTTTTTACCATGTAAGTTTACTGTGTGGAGAATCCCATGACAGACATACAGTTCAGTCACTCCCAGGAACTATCTTTACTCTGGGTGATCAATGAGTCTCAGAATGAACACTGTGACTCCTGTTGTCTCTAAGGTTGTCAAAAGTCTTCGTCTGTTGTGTCATATTGTCTAACACAAAATGGTTGTAAAGGCTTGGACTTTACAACTTGCCAGCCTAATTAGGATCTTATTAAAGGAAAGTTAAGAACCTCTCACACAAATATCAAATAAACAATTACGGGAGTCAAACAAAGTACAGATATTTTCTACGGCGGCAGCCTGGTGGAATGTTCCGTTGACGCGGTGGTCCGCTCTCAGGGGGAAGGTCCAGGGCAGCTTCCTATGGTGGACGATGTCTTGCCACACAGGAGAGACGCCAGGGCACGGACGGTGGTTAGGGAGTGGAGGAAGTGGCGACGATGTGGCAGCCGTGGTAGTAGCTGGAGCAGGTGTCCGGGGGTTGACAGCCAAATAGTGAAGGTCTGGGGAATCAGCCCATGACCCTCAGATGAGCACACGACCAGAGTTTGTACGAACAGCGGGGTGCAAGTACAGCTGGGTTGACGGCTCGGTAGTGTCTCCTGTGTGACGAAGCATCAGCGACCTTCTCACCTCCGTCTACCCCCTCTAGTGGGGCCTCGAACGAGCGGCGGACAACCATCCCGCTCGTTACCGACCTTGCAATGGTATAGATACTTTTTTGGGGGGGGGGGGAGAATGGATGGCCTTGTGTCATGTTTATAGCATCTGGTGCAGTGATGAACCAGCGGGGGGGGGGGGGGGGTATTAACATTATCACTACACCCCTTCGGCCTCTTACCTCACCACCTCGGCCTCTTACCTCACCACCTCTCAGTCTCACAAGTACCAATAACTTTCTCCTAAGATGGAATATTCTTCATGTTTATTTCCTTAGTCTAGATGACCCCAGAAAGTACCCCCTCCTGACCCCAGTAAGTACCCCCTCCTGACTCCAGTAAGTACCCCCTCCTGACCCCAGTAAGTACCCCCTCCTGACCCCAGTAAGTACCCCCTCCTGACCCCAGTAAGTACCCCCTCCTGACCCCAGTAAGTACCCCCTCCTGACCTGACGATGGTAGTTATATAGAGTCCAGATTCCTGTCTTCCACTGAGTCCAGATTTCTGTTTTCCACTGAGTCCAAAATCTCCTCTTGTCCTCCGCTACCAGAGTCCTGATTCCTCAAGTCTCCTGGTAATCTCGGCGGAGTCCTTGCAGAGATTTACCAAGTAGAGGAGACCACTGGGGGTTAACCTCTGACCTCTGGACGTGACCCGACAGCTGATGAGTTCTTTGGTAGGAGTCCTAGGATCAGGGGGTGAGGGATGGTAGGAGTGTAGGACCCTCCCACCCTCCCCTCACGTAGGATAGTGGACTTGACCATTGTAGGATGAGGTAGGATATACATATAGTCTGAACCTTAAAGGATGTACGTAGACATAACTCGGTGAGGTAGACATAACTCGGTGAGGTGAATAGTTTAATTTACTTTTTTTAGTGTGTGAATGGTTTAATTATTTAGGAATTTAAATAACTCACATGTCAGCCTTGTCCTCTCTCTCTCTCTCTCTCTCTCTCTCTCTCTCTCTCTCTCTCTCTCTCTCTCTCCTCAACTATCTTTTCCTCCACGTCCTCTTTCTCCGTCTTCCCCTCCCCTTCCCTCCCCTCCCTCCTGCCCCTCCCCCTCCTGCCCCTCCTCCCCTCCCTCCTGCCCCTCCCCCCCTCCCCCGCCACGATGACTTGCTAGCATTCCTGCCATCACCGCCGTGTCAGGTGAGTGTCAGAGGTGTGAATAGTGGAACAAGTGGGAGGGGGGTGGGGGCTTATCCCTCCCTCCCTCTCTTCCCACTCTACCCCCCCCTCTCTTACCCCTCACCCTCCTACCCTCCTACCCCTCTCACCCTCCCCCCTACCCCTCTCACCCTCCCCCCTACCCCTCTCACCCCCCCTTCCCTCCCCTCCCCCTTCCTTTCCTCTCTCCTCCCCCTACCCCTCCTCCCCTACCTCTCCCTCCCCCTACCCCTCTCTCCCTCCCCCCTACCCCTCTCTCCCTACCCCCTACCCCTCTCTCCCTACCCCCTACCCCTCGCTCCCTTCCCCTACCCCTCTCTCCCTCCCCCCTACCCCTCTCTCCCTCCCCCTACCCCTCTCTCCCTCCCCCCTACCCCTCTCTCCCTCCCCCTACCCCTCTCCCTACCCCCTACCCCTCGCTCCCTACCCCCTACCCCTCGCTCCCTCCCCCTACCCTCTCACCCTCCCCCCTCCCCCTCTCACCCTCCCCCCTACCCCTCTCACCCTCCCCCCTACCCCTCTCACCCTCCCCCTACCCCTCTCTCCCTCCCCCCTACCCCTCGCTCCCTTCCCCCTACCCCTCTCTCCCTCCCCCTACCCCTCTCTCCCTCCCCCTCTACCCCTCTCACCCTCCCCCCTACCCCTCTCTCCCTCCCCCCTACCCCTCTCTTTATCCTCTTTTCCTACTCTCTCTACCCTCATTCCTCTTTGCCTTCTATTCCTCTTCTTCTATCATTACCACCCACCCACCCCACCCCACCCACCTACCCCACCCACTCACCCACCCCGCCCACTCACCCACCCACTCATTCCCACTCGATTCAAAATGTAATTCCTTTTATCAGTCACTCTAGATACGACAGTGAGTTAGGTGTGGCAGTAAGAGGTCTCGGGTACCATTGAGTAAGATACCAGGTACCAGACACCCCCCTACCAGACACCCCCTACCAGACACCCCCCTACCAGACATCCCCTACCAGACACCCCCCTACCAGACACCCCCTACCAGACACCCCCTACCAGACACCCCCTACCAGACACCCCCTACCAGACACCCCTACCAGACACCCCCTACCAGACACCCCCTACCAGACACCCCTACCAGACTCCCCTACCAGACAGCCCTACCACCACCACTACCTCACTACTATACCCTTACCAGGAACAATTTGCTACCACAATCACCACAATCACACCCTAACATCACTACCACAATTCCTACCATCACCACGACCTTACCATGAACATCTTGCTACCACACACCTACCACCAACATCTTACTACCACAACTCTACTTCCACAACCTCGCTACCACAACTCTACCACCACAACCTCACTACCACAATACCACCACAACCATACAGTAAGGTAGGGAGAGGTACCAGCCTAAGTACCAATTACAAGCTTTAGTGAGGATGAAGTGAGGTACAGTAGAAGTGAGGTGCAGTAGAAGTGAGGTGCAGTAGAAGTGAGGTACAGTAAAACGAGGTGCAGTTGAAGTGAGGTGCAGTAGAAGTGAGGTGCAGTAGAAGTGAGGTGCAGTAGAAATGAGGTACAGTAAAGTGAGGTGCAGTAGAAGTGAGGTGCAGTAGAAGTGAGGTGCAGTAAAGTGAGGTACAGTAGAGTGAGGTGCAGTAGAGTGAGGTGCAGTAGAAGTGAGGGAGGAGAAGTGAGGTACAGTAGAAGTGAGGTGCAGTAGAAGTGAGGTGCAGTAGAAGTGAGGTGCAGTAGAAATGAGGTGCAGTAGAAGTGAGGTGCAGTAGAAGTGAGGTGCAGTAGAGTGAGGTGCAGTAGAAATGAGGTACAGTAAAGTGAGGGGCAGTAGAAGTGAGGTGCAGTAGAAATGAGGTGCAGTAGAAGTGAGGTGCAGTAGAAGTGAGGTGCAGTAGAGTGAGGTGCAGTAGAAGTGAGGTGCAGTAGAAGTGAGGGAGGAGAAGTCGCTTGCCTCACCGGAAATACCAACTAACTGAGGTTGACCTTGGCCTTACAGACTCTGGCACGGGCAACTTCTTATGATTGTGGTTAATTGTGGTAGTGCTGGTTGATTGTGGTAGTGATGGTTGATTGTGGTAGTCGTGGTTGATTGTGGTAGTGCTGGTTGAATGTGGTAGTCGTGGTTGATTGTGGTAGTGCTGGTTGAATGTGGTAGTGCTAGTTGATTGTGGTAGTGATGGTTGATTGTGGTAGTCGTGGTTGATTGTGGTAGTGGTGGTTGATTGTGGTAGAGTGTATGAGGTGTTGTGGGAATATGGTGATGGTAATTATACCTTAAATCCCTAAAAAATCCCTTAAATTCCATACAGAAAATAACCCTAAATCCTATGCCACAATTATCCTTTAAGTCCCGCCCCCAGGACCAACGAGAGGCAGGGAGAGTTAGGTGAGGGAGGGAGAGAGGCAGGGAGAGTTAGGTGAGGGAGGGAGAGAGGCAGGGAGAGTTAGGTGAGGGAGGGAGAGAGGCAGGGAGAGTTAGGTGAGGGAGGGAGAGAGGCAGGGAGAGTTAGGTGAGGGAGAGAGAGAGGCAGGGAGAGTTAGGTGAGGGAGGGAGAGAGGCAGGGAGAGTTAGGTGAGGGAGGAGAGTTAGGTGAGGGAGGGAGAGAGGCAGGGAGAGTTAGGTGAGGGAGGGAGAGAGGCAGGGAGAGTTAGGTGAGGGAGGGAGAGAGGCAGGGAGAGTTAGGTGAGGGAGGGAGAGAGGCAGGGAGAGTTAGGTGAGGGAGGGAGAGAGGCAGGGAGAGTTAGGTGAGGGAGGGAGAGAGGCAGGGAGAGTTAGGTGAGGGAGGGAGAGAGGCAGGGAGAGTTAGGTGAGGGAGGGAGAGAGGCAGGGAGAGTTAGGTGAGGGAGGGAGAGTTAGGTGAGGGAGGGAGAGAGGCAGGGAGAGTTAGGTGAGGGAGGGAGAGTTAGGTGAGGGAGGGAGAGAGGCAGGGAGAGTTAGGTGAGGGAGGGAGAGAGGCAGGGAGAGTTAGGTGAGGGAGGGAGAGAGGCAGGGAGAGTTAGGTGAGGGAGGGAGAGTTAGGTGAGGGAGAGAGAGAGGCAGGGAGAGTTAGGTGAGGGAGGGAGAGTTAGGTGAGGGAGAGAGAGAGGCAGGGAGAGTTAGGTGAGGGAGGGAGAGAGTTAGGTGAGGGAGGGAGAGTTAGGTGAGGGAGAGAGAGAGGCAGGGAGAGTTAGGTGAGGGAGGGAGAGTTAGGTGAGGGAGGGAGAGAGGCAGGGAGAGTTAGGTGAGGGAGGGAGAGAGGCAGGGAGAGTTAGGTGAGGGAGAGAGAGAGGCAGGGAGAGTTAGGTGAGGGAGGGAGAGAGGCAGGGAGAGTTAGGTGAGGGAGGGAGAGAGGCAGGGAGAGTTAGGTGAGGGAGGGAGAGTTAGGTGAGGGAGGGAGAGAGGCAGGGAGAGTTAGGTGAGGGAGGGAGAGAGGCAGGGAGAGTTAGGTGAGGGAGGGAGAGAGGCAGGGAGAGTTAGGTGAGGGAGGGAGAGAGGCAGGGAGAGTTAGGTGAGGGAGAGAGGCAGGGAGAGTTAGGTGAGGGAGGGAGAGTTAGGTGAGGGAGGGAGAGAGGCAGGGAGAGTTAGGTGAGGGAGGGAGAGAGGCAGGGAGAGTTAGGTGAGGGAGGGAGAGAGGCAGGGAGAGTTAGGTGAGGGAGAGAGAAGAGAATTAGCCAGCCAAGGTGAGAGAGAGAGAGAGAGAGAGAGAGAGAGAGAGAGAGGCACAGGTGGTAGTGGCATCAGGGGGTTGGCACTAGGCACACCCTGGCACCTACCCACTTACTTTCACTGATACCAACGATAAAACGCCCAGTATAGCCAAGGCGAATAGCAGTGAAACATAGACTAAATATACGCTATTATCTTGCTAGTTGTTGTTCTTTCTTCTTATTATATTTTTATTGGTGTTATTTTAGGTCTGGAGGGGGAGGTGGTGAAGGGGGTGGGGGGGGGGGCTGATTGGAGGGGGAGGTGGTGAAGGGAGAATGTTTGAAGGGGGAGGGGGGGGGAGGAAGTAGGGGGCTAATTAACATGGGTAAACAAAGAAGAGGGGTAACAGGTGTGTGGGGGTTGAGGTGAGGAATGTTGGTGGTGGTGATGAAAACATTCACACGATAAAATTGATTTGAACCAAACCTCACCTAACCTAAACCTAACCTAACCAAACCAAACCTAAACTAACTTAAGTTAACTTAAATGACACTGTTGGTTGTACGAAGTAGTGTTGGATTAGGTTAAGTTATTGCAAGGTGTTTAAATTGATTGGGTGAATATACATGGTGTGTGTGTGATAATAATAATAATAATAATAATTAACGGTTTATTGAAGGAGCTTGGCAGCCAGAACGCTTAAAATATACAGTTACATAATTGGGGAATGGGTTACGAATTACAAATAATATACAAATAACATAAGTGACACAAATAAGACATATAATAACTAGATGGGGAAAAGCTCAAACTACAGTTCATTTCAACATAGTGACAGTGCAAGAAGTAGTGTTTACTGGGAGTGAATACACTGGTTTATTACAAGTTATTGATAATTTTTACAATGGTTGGGACTGGGCTGTTCTTATAGCGATCAGTTCGTGCACGTATGGGCTGGATGCGGTTGTGGTGTCGAACAGCAATTCTCGGACAAGGGATCTCAGGTGGTAGTAGGAGCCGGTGTCGAGGATGGTGCAGAAGCTTCTTACCAAATTTGCAGATGAGGTCGTGGTGATGGTCAGTGAGAGTCGAAAGGGTCAGTGTGTTGAGCGCTTCTTGATATGTGGAGTAGGAAGGGGAGAGAATAATCTTGCATGCCCTCTTTTGCACTTTTTCTAGGTGTTTACGTTGTGTGGCATTTAGGGAGGAAGACCATGTGTGTGTGTGTGTGTGTGGATAGTACATAACAGACCTATATACGTACATATAGGTGAGAAATTATACATAGAGGTAAAAAAAATATACATATAGCTGAGATATATATATATATATATATACATATAAGGTACACATTATATACATATATGGAAGGTGAAGGGCAAATCACACATATATTTGAAGTGAGGAGGTGGCCGGAAATTATCCTGGTAATAATATGCCCCCTCCCCCCCCCCCCCCCTGTAGATTATGGAGGTGGTGATGGGGGCATGGTGATTGGCCAGTCAGCAGGGCAGTCCACCAATAGCAATTCCTGACGCAGTTCATCACGGGATCTACTCAACCTCGTAATCTAGAACTCAATTTCCTGAAGGCATGATCCTACTGCCGCTCTCCTCCCTGTGCTCCTCCCGGCTTCATTTTGGCGAGTAACCCCCTTCCCCCCCCCTACCCCCTCACGCCTCCTGAAATTTCCATGAATTTTTACTCGTTCTTTGTCTGAAATCTTGAAGGAATTGCCTGAAGTCTCCTAGGAATACTTTAGAAATAGTCTGGTCTCCTAGGAATACTTTAGGAAATAGTCTGGTCTCCTAGGAATACTTTAGGAAT
This sequence comes from Homarus gammarus, assembly GCA_958450375.1. Lineage (NCBI taxonomy): Eukaryota > Metazoa > Arthropoda > Malacostraca > Decapoda > Nephropidae > Homarus > Homarus gammarus. The sequence goes on from CAUDMG010003026.1 coordinate 132,834, forward strand.
AACCTGAAGTCTCCTAGGAATTCTCTGAGTCCTGAAGGGTTAAATCATCATCAAAGGGTTAAATCATCGTCCTCAAAGGGTTAAATCATCGTCCTCAAAGGGTTAAATCATCGTCCTCAAAGGGTTAAATCATCGTCCTCAAAGGGTTAAATCATCGTCCTCAAAGGGTTAAATCATCGTCATCAAAGGGTTAAATCATCGTCCTTAAAGGGTCAAATTATCCTTATCGAGGGGTTAAAAATAGCTTCAAGTCTCCCAGTAGCTTCAAGGAGATCCGGAAACTATGAAAAAAAATCGGGATAAAATTGTAAATCTTCCTGAATTTACCTTTTAAAAATATATTCAAGAAATTCTATGAAATAATTTTTACTTTTTCGTTTTATGTAACTTTGGGACCTTGATACACACAGACACACACATATATACAGTACACACACACACACACACGTATACACACACACACACACGTACACACACACACACACGTACACACACACACACACACGTACACACACACAACATATACTCTTTAATAACCTTGTGTGCGTGAAATGAGAATAATATTAGACCGAACACTAAAGAGGTGATGTTTGAAGGCTCCATTGTCGCCTCTTTGACGTCATACAACAAATTATTCCTCCACAAGGCAGGTGTGATGTTGGGGACGAGCTGGCAATAAGTGTGTGTGTGTGTTTATCTGTACGTTTACCTGTGTGTGGTACCTGTGCGTTTACCTGTGTGTGGTACCTGTGCGTTTACCTTTGTGTGTACCTGTGAGTTTACCTGTGCGTAATATACCTGTGAGTTTACCTGTGTGTACCTGGGTCGTGTTACCTAGGGTCTCTTAATTGCTGTTTCTTGCTATGCGAAAATTAAATTTATTTTATATTTAAGAATTTTAATTCTTGGTTCGTATATATAAATGTGGTATTTTTTTTAAGGAGTTAATTCGTGTTTGTTCTTGTCATTAGGATTTAGTTTTTTTTATTTAAATGTGGATTGGAACTGTTATTATTATTATTATTATTATTATTATTATTATTATTATTATTATTATTATTGTTATTATTGTTATTGTTATTATTGTTATTATTATTATTATTGTTATTATTATTATTATTATTATTGTTATTGTTATTATTATTATTATTGTTATTATTATTATTATTATTATTGTTATTGTTATTGTTATTATTATTATTAATATTATTATTATTGTTATTATTATTATTATTATTATTATTATTATTGTTATTATTATTATTATTATTGTTATTATTATTATTGTTATTATTATTATTATTATTATTATTATTATTATTGTTATTATTATTATTATTATTGTTATTATTATTATTATTGTTGTTATTATTATTATTATTATTATTATTGTTATTATTATTATTATTATTATTATTATTATTATTATTATTATTGTTATTATTATTATTATTGTTATTATTATTATTATTATTATTGTTATTATTATTATTATTATTATTATTGTTATTATTATTATTGTTATTATTATTATTATTATTGTTATTATTATTATTATTATTATTATTGTTATTATTATTATTGTTATTATTATTATTATTGTTATTGTTATTGTTATTATTATTATTGTTATTGTTATTATTATTATTATTATTATTATTGTTATTATTATTATTGTTATTATTATTATTATTATTATTGTTATTGTTATTATTATTATTGTTATTATTATTATTATTATTATTATTTTTATTATTATTATTATTATTATTATTGTTATTGTTATTATTATTATTGTTATTATTGTTATTATTATTGTTATTATTATTGTTATTATTATTATTGTTATTGTTATTATTATTATTATTATTGTTATTATTATTGTTATTATTATTATTATTATTATTATTGTTATTATTATTATTATTATTGTTATTATTATTATTATTATTATTATTATTGTTATTGTTATTATTATTATTATTATTATTGTTATTGTTATTGTTATTATTGTTATTATTATTATTATTGTTATTGTTATTGTTATTATTATTATTATTGTTATTATTGTTATTGTTGTTTTTATTATTATTATTGTTATTATTATTATTATTATTATTGTTGTTATTATTGTTATTATTGTTATTATTATTATTATTATTGGGAATAAATTATGTAACTTTATAATTTGAGAATTTTAACTTAATTTTCTATGGACGTGAAAGTGGGTCCCATAGTCAGACACTGCACTCGACCATCTTCACTTCCTCAACTATAACGTCAGGTACCCATTTACACCTGGGTGGCGCACCGGGGGCTCGAACCAGTGATCCCTTAGGGCAAGAGTCGAGCACTTTGTCCCAGAAATATTTATCTCATTTGTGCGTTGTGGAGAAAAACTTGGAGAATGGCTTGTTTAATTTCTGACCTATTTTGTCCAACACGGAGTTAGGTCATAAAGCAGTCATTTTCCAGGACGCTTCAGTGACCGAGGGAATGTCTGTCGTTGGTACAGGCGGTCAGTCGTAAATAATAGCGATTGTAGTGGATTGTGAACGTGGGGATTGTGAACGTGGAAGACAAATCACATATCAAACCACATGAAACTCTTCTAGACTAATGATGTCCGTGAAATAATCATAGTTGCTGAGAGAGAGAGAGAGAGAGAGAACATCTGGCAGCATAATTCCAGCTACGTTTAGTACACAAGTGAGACAGTAATTACTATCGTTTTAAAACCATCCAAACATTAAAACTTGTATCCCTCGGAGGCTAAGATCATCTAAACTACTATATATGCCTTGTTTAAACCTCGCTTCGGGGAACATCTTACAAGAGAGACGTAATCATCCACGCTGTAACCCGGTTTTATTGGGGGGTAATATTGCCGGTTTCTCCTACGACTTGGGATTTTTTTGATTGGACGGATTCTTCAATGCTCGTAAGTTTAAGTTTGCTTTTACCGTAAGAGAGGTTGTGTGCGTAAGATATTGTTGTGGTCATGTGTCAGGTTAATTTAGCCGTCATTTTATCCTTTCGTATTTGAGTTATGAGATGAAGTACTTAACGGAGGAATATTTTTAACCGGTGAGGAACTGTTTTGGGGAGGTGTTTCGTTGTTTTACTGTCCTACTACTGTCCTGCCACTACTACTGTCCTGCCACCACTACTGTCCTGCCACCACTACTGTCCTGCCAACACTACTGTCCTGCCACTACTACTGTCCTGCCACCACTACTGTCCTGCCACTACTACTGTCCTGCCACTACTAATGTCCTGCCACTACTACTGTCCTGCCACCACTACTGTCCTGCCACCACTTCTCTCCTACCACCACTACTGTCCTGCCACTACTACTCTCCTACCACCACTACTCTCCTGCCACCACTACTCTCCTGCCACCACTACTGTCCTGCCACCACTACTGTCCTGCCACCACTACTGTCCTTCCACTACTACTCTCCTACCACCACTACTGTCCTGCCACCACTACTGTCCTGCCACTACTTCTCTCCTACCACCACTACTGTCCTGCCACCACTACTGTCCTGCCACCACTTCTCTCCTGCCACCACTATTCTCCTGCCACCACTATTCTCCTGCCACCACTACTGTCCTGCCACTACTACTCTCCTGCCACCAATACCGTCCTGCCACCAATACCGTCCTGCCACCACTACTGTCCTGCCACTACTACTGTCCTGCCACCACTACTGTCCTGCCACCACTACTCTCCTGCCACCACTACTGTCCTGCCACTACTTCTCTCCTACCACCACTACTGTCCTGCCACCACTACTGTCCTGCCACCACTTCTCTCCTGCCACCACTATTCTCCTGCCACCACTACTGTCCTGCCACTATTACTGTCCTGCCACTACTACTCTCCTGCCACCACTACTGTCCTGCCACTACTACTCTCCTGCCACCGCTACTCTCCTGCCACTACTTCTCTCCTGCCACCACTACTCTCCTGCCACTACTTCTCTCCTGCCACCACTACTCTCCTGCCACCACTACTGTCTTGCCACCACTACTGTCTTGCCACTACTTCTCTCCTGCCACCACTACTCTCCTGCCACTACTTCTCTCCTGCCACCGCTACTCTCCTGCCACCGCTACTCTCCTGCCACCACTACTCTCCTGCCACCACTACTGTCCTCCACTTCCCCTGTTAATATACACACGTCATTAACCCATCATCAGTGTTAACTTTACCCCCTTAACATATACGACGATGTACAGTTTATTACCAGAATTCCTCGGACAGTTGGCGGTATCTGGCAACAATTCCTGGATCTCGTCTGTGATTGGTTGTTGGTGAATGACGCCTTTTCGGTATATATTCTCTTCTTGTGATTGGTTAATAGGTCTTAGGTTAGGTTAGGTTAGGTTAGGTTTAGGCGAGGTTAGATTAGGTTAAATATTATCATATATTTATGATTTATGAAAATGATCGGTGTTTTTCGATAAGATTTACGTCGAAATTAAAATAAAAACATAAGACAAAGTACAGTCCCCTCCACTAGTGCGTTTACAGGGGCTCCTCATATAAACATTCCACAAATCATTACCTTTGAGAATTTGTTTTAATATTGTTTACCTTTGAGATATTTGTTTTAATATTGTTTACCTTTGAGATATTTGTTTTAATATTGTTTACCTTTGAGATATTTGTTTTAATATTGTTTACCTTTGAGATATTTGTTTTAATATTGTTTACCTTTGAGATATTTGTTTTAATATTGTTTACCTTTGAGATATTTGTTTTAATATTGTTTACCTTTGATTCCATAGTAGTGTTTACTATTGTTAGTTTCCTTCTGTTAAATGTAAACAAACACAACGTTGCCACATTGCACACAACCTGACGAGCCCCTGTAAACGCACAAGTGGAGGGGGACTGTACATTTAAAACCCACTGTCCTTTCCTATACGACCTTGTCCAGTGAGTTTTGTCCGCAAGTGTACGTAGTGACTATCCGTTTGTAAGTGGTAAAAAGTGCTGGAAGTAGAACCATGATAAGTGTGTGTTGAATTGGTCGCACTTATGCACGTCACCGCATCTGGCATCAACACACTTACACTTCACCGCATCTACCATCAACACACTTACACTTCACAGCATCTACCATCAACACACTTACACTTCACAGCATCTACCATCAACGCACTTACACTTCACAGCATCTACCATCAACACACTTACACTTCACAGCATCTACCATCAACACACTTACACTTCACAGCATCTACCATCAACACACTTACACTTCACAGCATCTACCATCAACACACTTACACTTCACAGCATCTACCATCAACACACTTACACTTCACAGCATCTACCATCAACACACTTACACTTCACAGCATCTACCATCAACACACTTACACTTCACAGCATCTACCATCAACACACTTACACTTCACAGCATCTGGCATCAACACACTTACACTTCACAGCATCTGGCATCAACACATTTACACTTCACAGCATCTGGCATCAACACACTTACACTTCACAGCATCTGGCATCAACACACTTACACTTCACAGCATCTGGCATCAACACACTTACACTTCACAGCATCTGGCATCAACACACTTACACTTCACAGCATCTGGCATCAACACACTTACACTTTACAGCATCTGGCATCAACACACTTACACTTCACAGCATCTGGCATCAATACTGTACACTCACCGAACCTAACCTAACTTAACCTAACCTAACCTAACCTAATCTAACCCATCTGCCACCACCGCCGTGTTCATGTACCCAACTAACACGAGGAAACGACTCCCTCAAGATAAATTTAGTTCAGAGATGGTGAAGTTGGCGAGCCTGCCACCACTACTGCCCTGCCGTGGTCTGTCCTGTCACTACCACTGTCCTGCCACTACCCTGCCACCACTACTGCCCTGCCCTGCCGTGGTCTGTCCTGCCACTACCACTGTCCTGCCACTACCACTGTCGTGCCACCACTACTGCCCTGCCACCACTACTGCCCTGCCGTGGTCTGTCCTGCCACTACCACTGTCCTGCCACTACCACTGTCCTGCCACCACTACTGTCCGGCCACCACTACTGTCCTGCCACCACCACTACTGTCCTGCCACTACCACTACTGTCCTGCCACCACCACTACTGTCCTGCCACCACCACTACTGTCCTGCCACCACCACTACTGTCCTGCCACCACCACTACTGTCCTGCCACTACCCTTGTCATGGAGATATTAAATCGGGTTGTTTTTGACACCAGAATATCCGAGGTTGTTTTAGACACCAGAATCTTCCGTTATTTAATCTTTTATGGTTGTGTATATATACTGATGTACAGTCCCCTCCACTAGTGCGTTTACAGGGGCTCCTCATATAAACATTCCACAAATCATTACCTTTGAGAAATTTGGTTTAATATTGTTTACCTTTGACATATTTGTTTTAATATTGTTTACCTTTGAGATATTTGTTTTAATATTGTTTACCTTTGAGAAATTTGGTTTAATATTGTTTACCTTTGACATATTTGTTTTAATGTTGTTTACCTTTGAGATATTTGTTTTAATATTGTTTACCTTTGAGATATTTGTTTTAATATTGTTTACCTTTGAGATATTTGGTTTAATATTGTTTACCTTTGAGATATTTGGTTTAATATTGTTTGCCTTTGAGATATTTGTTTTAATATTGTTTACCTTTGAGATATTTGTTTTAATATTGTTTACCTTTGAGATATTTGTTTTGATATTGTTTACCTTTGAGATATTTGTTTTAATATTGTTTACCTTTGAGATATTTGTTTTAATGTTGTTTACCTTTGAGATATTTGTTTTAATATTGTTTACCTTTGAGATATTTGTTTTAATATTGTTTACCTTTGATATATTTGGTTTAATATTGTTTACCTTTGAGATATTTGGTTTAATATTGTTTGCCTTTGAGATATTTGTTTTAATATTGTTTACCTTTGAGATATTTGTTTTAATATTGTTTACCTTTGAGATATTTGTTTTGATATTGTTTACCTTTGAGATATTTGTTTTAATATTGTTTACCTTTGAGATATTTGTTTTAATATTGTTTACCTTTGAGAAATTTGGTTTAATATTGTTTACCTTTGACATATTTGTTTTAATGTTGTTTACCTTTGAGATATTTGTTTTAATATTGTTTACCTTTGAGATATTTGTTTTAATATTGTTTACCTTTGAGAAATTTGGTTTAATATTGTTTACCTTTGACATATTTGTTTTAATGTTGTTTACCTTTGAGATATTTGTTTTAATATTGTTTACCTTTGAGATATTTGTTTTAATATTGTTTACCTTTGATATATTTGGTTAAATATTGTTTACCTTTGAGATATTTGGTTTAATATTGTTTGCCTTTGAGATATTTGTTTTAATATTGTTTACCTTTGAGATATTTGTTTTAATATTGTTTACCTTTGAGATATTTGTTTTAATATTGTTTACCTTTGAGATATTTGTTTTAATATTGTTTACCTTTGATTCCATAGTAGTGTTTACTATTGTGAGTTTCCTTCTGTTAAATGTAAACAAACACAACGTTGCCACACTGCACAACACCTGACGAGCCCCTGTAAACGCACTAGTGGAGGGGACTGTACATCAGTATATACACAGCCATAAAAGATTAAATAATGGAAGATTCTGGTGTCAAAAACAACCTCTGATATAAACTGCATTCACGAGTCTGGTGTCAAAAGGATGGCAAGGGTGTCAAAAACAACCACAAATATTCTAGTGTCAAATAGTTATTGTACGGTTGTCAAAAATATGATAAAGGTGTCAAAAACAACCACAAATATTCTAGTGTCAAATAGATATTGTACGGTTGTCAAAAATATGATAAAGGTGTCAAAAACAACCACGGATATAAACTGCATTCACGGAACACCAGTTTTTTTTTACCAGAATCGTGATGCCTTACTGCTGGCTGGGCCCCCGTACAGGAGACACACACTCATGACTTTGCCTTTTGCCCACGAACAGTATGTAACCTTGCCGAGTGATGACGTGTCGTGCCCCGCGTCTTGTCTTGGTACATGAGGGGCGGCACCTTATTATGACCTGGAGTTAGCGGATGTTGTCCCGGAGCCAGATCAGGGTTGGCTGGTGGTGAGGGTGGGGGGAGGGGGGGGGTGGTTATGGTACGCTCGGCTGCTCGTATGCTCAGAGAGTTATGGTATGCTCACAATGGGTTATGGTGGTATGCTCAATGGGTTATGGTGGTATGCTCAGCTGGTTGTGGTATGCTCAGGTAGTTATGGTAAGCTCACAGTGGGTTGCGGTGGTATGCTCAGCTTGTTGTGGTATGCTCAGATAGTTATGGTATGCTCACAGTGGGTTATGGTGGTATGCTCAGGTAGTTATGGTATGCTCACAGTGGGTTAATATGATACAGAATGAATGAATGAATGTATGTATGTTACTACGGTATAAGAATGTATGTAACTATATGTGAATGTATGTATATAACTTTATGAATGTGAATAATTATGCATGGATGTATGTACACGTATATCCTAAGCATACCTGGAGAATACTGAAAATTCTAATGTTTATACTCACAATGTTTATACTCACAATGTTTATACTCACAATGTTTATACTCACAATGTTCATACATACAATGTTTATACTCACAATGTTTATACTCACAATGTTTATACTCACAATGTTCATACATACAATGTTCATACTTGGACTATCTATGTACACCACCAGCAGCTGACGTGTTTTTAGGTAACAAATTCTCAACAATGGGAAGAGGCGACAACCGGGCTGACTTGACACCTCCCTCGAGTGCATTCAAGGCCGCCTGAATAATAGAAGAGGAGGACAAGGGTGGAAGGGTAGTGTGAAGAATTGTGTGTGTGTGTGAGTGAGTGAGTGAGTGTGGGGTTGTGTGTGAGTGAGTGAGTGTGTGTGTTGGGGGGGGGTTGTGTGTGTGTGTACAGGAACAAACAAATCCCATTTGTTTAATTTCATATATACTCAAAAATAATTATCTCAGTACCTCACATCATAACACCCCCACACCTCTCCCTCACCCCCCACACCTCTCCCCCACACCCCCTTCACCTCTCCCCCACCCCCTTCACCTCTCCCCCACCCCCATACCTCTCCCCCCCCCCACCTCTCTCTCCTCACCCCCCTCCCCCTCTGGCCGCTGCTAAACTTGGATAACTCAGACAAATGTTTACGTTCTCCAAACCGGATCCGGATTTAGTATTATGGCGCTGGGGAGGTAGCGGCTGCGGCCTTCTGCTGGCTCACGCTCCCGGCCGCGTCATGCTCCAGTCAACCCTGGATTTTATGCTCTTCCTGATTGGCTGCTTCATGCTCTTTCATTTAACAAGTGAATAATTATACAGTTAAATCGGAACAACACGTTAAATGGCTTATAGTGTATTAGATCATTTGCATAAAGAGTTTAGTGTCTCCCACCGGGCTCTAAAAACACCGGGGGAAACTTACAACACTGAGGTGACGAGACGTTGGGTTAGGTTAGGTTAAACTGGGTTTGGTTAGGTTAGGTTTACGTTAGGTTAGGTTGGGTTTCGTCTTATAATCCGAATTCCCTTTATTCCTGTTTTATACTAGTCACTTAAGCGACAAATACAGGCGTTTAAGCATTCTTTTCTTTTGTAAAACACACACACACAAACATACACACACGCAAACATACACAAACACATACACACACACACACACTCAAACACACATACACACACACACACACACTCAAACACACACACACACTCAAACACACACACTCAAACACACACACACACTCAAACACACACACACACACTCACTTTAAACCTCTTGATATGACATTACTTATTCACTATGACTCAACCGCTCTTAAAACGTCTCCACATCATCATCACTAAAGCCTTAACCCTGGACTTATAAATAATATTCGACATTTATTCATTCCCTCAAAACATTATTCTTACAAAGTATTTCTTATACTCATTGTTATTCATCATTCTCAGAATTATTTGCTATTCTCATTATCATCATTATTTATCATATTAATTACTCACTATTATCATTATACTCATCATCATTATTTATCATATTAATTACTCACTATTATCATTATACTCATCATCATTATTTATCATATTAATTACTCACTATTATCATTATACTCATCATCATTATCCCACTATGATCATTATTATTCATCACAGTCATTATTATGGTAATGTATTCATTGTATTCATCACCAGACTTATTTTATTGAGGCTGACTCACCAGGGCCGCTGTCAGATGCTGGTGAGTCAGTGTTAGTCAGATTACTGGAAGAGTGACCCACTGAAGGAGTGTGAGTGAGTGGGGGAGACGGAGGGGAGGAGGGGAGACGGGGGGGGGGAGGAGGGGGGAGGAGGGGAGACGGAGGGGGGAGGAGGGGAGACGGAGGGGGGAGGAGGGGAGACGGGGGAGGAGGGGAGACGGGGGGGGAGGAGGGGAGACGGGGGGGAGGAGGGGAGACGGAGGGGGGAGGGGAGACGGGGGGAGGAGGGGAGACGGGGGGGAGGAGGGGAGACGGAGGGGTGAGGAGGGGAGACGGAGGGGGGACGGAGGGGGGGAGGAGGGGAGGAGGGGAGACGGGGGGGAGGAGGGGAGACTGAGGGGGGAGGAGGGGAGACGGGGGAGGAGTAATGGATGAAGAGGGATTTAAGAGAGGGGAGATGGAAGAGGAGGGGGAGTTGAAGGGATGGGGATGGAAGAGAGGTGTTGGAGGGAGGTGGAAAGGTAAGAGGAGGGGGAGTTGAAGGGATGGGGATGGAAGAGAAGACAGGGGGAGAGAGGAGGGATGGAGGATAGGAAGAGGAGTAGTAACTGGAGGAAGAGGAGTGGGAAGGATCTTCGTTGATGAAGGGAAAAGTGTGTAGGAGGAGAAGAGAGAGGGAGGAGGAGGAGAGAAAGGGGGAAGGAAGAGGAAAAGAAGAGAGGGAAAGAGGAGAAGAGAAGGGAAAGTGGGTGGGAGGAGAAGAGAGAAGGTATGTAAGTGAGAGGAGAGGTTACCAACTGGGTGAGGTACATGGGGGGGGGGGGCGGTTGTGTAATAATAATAATAATAATAATAATTAACGGTTTATTGAAAGAGCTTGGCAGCCAGAAGGCTGAAAATATACAGTTACATATTTGGGGAATGGGTTACGAATTACAAATAATATACAAGTAACATAAGTCATACAAATAAGACATATAATAACTAGATGGGGAAAAGCTCAAACTACAGTTCATTTCAACATAGTGACAGTGCAAGGAGTAGTGTTTACTGGGAGTGAATACACTGGTCTATTACAAGTTATTGATAATTTTTACAATGGTTGGGACTGGGCTGTTCTTATAGCGATCAGTTCGTGCACGTATGGGCTGGATGCGGTTGTGGTGTCGAACAGCAATTCTCGGACTAGGGATCTCAGGTGGTAGTAGGAGCCGGTGTCGAGGATGGTGTAGAAGCTTCTTACCAAATTTGCAGATGAGGTCGTGGTGATGGTCAGTGAGAGTCGAAAGGGTCAGTGTGTTGAGCGCTTCTTGATACAGTATGTGGAGTAGGAAGGGGAGAGAATAATCTTGCATGCCCTCTTTTGCACTTTTTCTAGGTGTTTACGTTGTGTGGCATTTAGGGAGGAAGACCAGGTGGGGGAGGCATAGGTGAGCTTGGGAAGAATGAATGTTGTATAAACACTGAGGAGCTCGTGTGCAGGAACTCAGAGGGACTTGAGTCGGCGGAGGAGGTGGAGACGGAAACTGGAGGATTTGACAACTTCACTGACGTGTGGTTTCCAATTTAGTTTGTTGTCTATGGTGACGCCGAGGAGCTTCGTGGAATCTACAACCTGGAGTGTGTTGGGACCTAGAGTAATGGAAGGGTGGGTGTGTGTGTGTGTGTGTGTGTGTGTGTGTGTGTGTGTGTGTGTGTCAATAAGTAACGTCTTGTTTACATACATACGAGTAATAGTACTGATAAACGATGAATAATTATGAGTACAGACGGTGAGTACAGAGAGTACGATAAGGACTCTCTCTCTCTCTCTCTCTCTCTCTCTCTCTCTCTCTCTCTCTCTCTCTCTCTCTCTCTCTCTCTCTCTCTAACCACCACTTCCCGGCTTAGATAATAACACACACGCTAACTTAATGTCCATCCTTGATAGCTCCGTTGACTTCTGAAATGTTCCCTGGTTGCTACACCGGCCTGTTTATATATAGACTACCTTGGTTGACTGGTTGATGGGTTTTGCGATGATATATTTCGCTGTGGTTGTGTGTTCGGTTGAGTGGTTGCTGGCTGTTCATGTACGTATAGACTATGTCGGTTGTCTTGGTTGACAGATTTATGACTGCTGGGTTTTAAGGCTGATACACATTGGTTGGTTGTTTGGGTGATGGATAGTTGTTAATTGGTAGATAAATGTTGGTTGATAGTTGTTGGTTGGTGGGTACTAGTAGACTGGTTAGGTTAGATTAGGTCAAGTCAAGTTGTTCGAAAAAATCCTAACCTAATTTAGTCAGGGTCAGAAGTCCTATTAACATATCCTAGGTCAAAGGTCACGTACCCATAACCCCCACAGGTCACGTACCCATACCCTCTCAGGTCACAGGGCAAAGGTCACGTACCCATAACCCCCACAGGTCACGTACCCATACCCCCTCAGGTCACAGGATAAAGGTCACGTACCCATACCCTCTCAGGTCACAGGGCAAAGGTCACGTACCCATAACCCCCACAGGTCACGTACCCATCACCCCCACAGGTCACGTACCCATACCCTCTCAGGTGACAGGACAAAGGTCACGTACCCATACCCCCCCCCCCTCGCCTTGGCTCATAGGGTGTGGGTTCATCGTCCTGACTAGCAATAAAGCAACCCTAATTACCTCAAGATGGTTCCGAACTGAGCTAATTACTCTCCATCATGCCAAACTCGGAGGTAATCAGCCAGAGGTTTCGACCAATTGATGGAATCTTCGTTTAATTCCTCTCTCGCTAAAGCCAAGGATTAGTGTAACGGAGGGTCATGGTGTGTGTGTCTGTGGGTGGGTGTGTGGGTGTCTGTGGGTGGGTGTGTGGGTGGGGGTGTGTGTGTCTGTGGGTGGGTGTGTGGGTGGGTGGGTGTGTGTGTGTGTATGTGGGTGTGTGGGGGTGTGTGTGTCTGTGGGTGGGTGTGTGTGGGTGTGTGTGTGTGGGGGTGTGTGTGTATGTGGGTGGGTGTGGGGGTGTGTGTGTATGTGGGTGGGGTGTCTGTGTGTCATGCCAGTCGAGTGCTTTGTGTCATGCCAGTCAGGTGCTTTGTGTCATGCCATTCGAGTGCTTTGTGTCATGCCAGTTCAGTCCTTTGTGTCATGCCAGTTCAGTCCTTTGTGTCATGCCAGTTCAGTCCTTTGTGCCATGCCAGTCAGGTGCTTTGTGTCATGCCATTCGAGTGCTTTGTGTCATGCCAATCGAGTATTTTATGTCATGCCAGTTTGGTGCTTTGTGTCATGCCATTCGAGTGCTTTGTGTCATGCCAGTCAGGTGCTTTGTGTCATGCCAATCGAGTGCTTTGTGTCATGCCATTCGAGTGCTTTGTGTCATGCCAGTCAGGTGCTTTGTGTCATGCCACTCGAGTGTTTTGTGTCATGCCGGTCGAGTGCTTTGTGTCATGCCGGTCGAGTGCTTTGTGTCATGCCAGTCGAGTGTTTTGTGTCATGCCAGTCGAGTGTTTTGTGTCATGCCAGTCGAGTGTTTTGTGTCATGCCAGTCGAGTGTTTTGTGTCATGCCGGTCGAGTGCTTTGTGTCATGCCGGTCGAGTGTTTTGTGTCATGCCGGTCGAGTGCTTTGTGTCATGCCAGTTCGGTGCTTTGTGTCATGCCAGTCGAGTGTTTTGTGTCATGCCGGTCGAGTGTTTTGTGTCATGCCAGTCGAGTGCTTTGTGTCATGCCGGTCGAGTGTTTTGTGTCATGCCGGTCAGGTGCTTTGTGTCATGCCAGTCGAGTGTTTTGTGTCATGCCAGTCGAGTGTTTTGTGTCATGCAGGTCGAGTGTTTTGTATCATGCCGGTCGAGTGCTTTGTGTCATGCCGGTCGAGTGTTTTGTGTCATGCCGGTCGAGTGTTTTGTGTCATGCCGGTCGAGTGCTTTGTGTCATGCCAGTCGAGTGCTTTGTGTCATGCCAGTTCGGTGCTTTGTGTCATGCCATTCGAGTGCTTTGTGTCATGCCAGTCGAGTGTTTTGTGTCATGCCGGTCGAGTGTTTTGTGTCATGCCAGTCGAGTGCTTTGTGTCATGCCGGTTGAGTACTTTGTGTCATGCCAGTCGAGTGTTTTGTGTCATGCCGGTCGAGTGCTTTGTGTCATGCCGGTTGAGTGCTTTGTGTCATGCCTGTTGAGTGTTTTGTGTCATGCCGGTCGAATGCTTTGTGTCATGCCAGTCGAGTGTTTTGTGTCATGCCAGTCGAGTGTTTTGTATTGTTGTAATTCCTGAGTCAGTAAAGTGGTATGTCTTGCCTATATTGTAATTTGTTGACAGTATTTATGTAGATTAGCTGGGTTAAGTTAGTTAAGTTTACCCTTTTTAATAACGTAATGTTTGTTAATTTTATTTTTGTTCTAGTAATATTGTCATGTAATTTTTTTATCTTGTAATACAGCATCATGTCATCTCATCGTCTATCATGTCAGTTAACACAATCCTAGTTTAATGTATCATGATATTTAAATAATATTTGTTAGTTTATCATGTTAGTTGGTGCTCTATTCTGGCTACATTTGGCTCGTGAGTTAGTTCTCTGTTCTGGCAATGATGATTATGAGTGTAACCTTCTCAACTAGATTACTGTGGCCTTTAGACTTGAATCACCACAGAGAGTCGAGGCTGTTAACTGAGGTACGGTTTTATGCAACACTGCTAAATAAAGATTCTCACAATTTGCAAAATTCCTAAAGATAGACTCTTATATTTGCAACATTCCCAAAGTTAAGATACTTAAATTTGCAACATTCACGAAGCTAGACTCTTAAAGCTGCAACATTCACGAAACTAGGCTCAAATTTGCAACGATTCCAAAGGTAGACTCTTAAATTTGCAACATTCCTGAAGCTAGACTCTTAAAGCTGCAACATTCACGAAGCTAGGCTAAAATTTGCAACGATTCCAAGTAGACCTTAATTGCAACATTCCTGAAGCTCTTAAAGCTGCACATTCCGAAGCAGGCTCAAATTTGCAACGATTCCAAAGGTAGACTCTTAAATTTGCAACATTCCTGAAGCTAGACTCTTAAAGCTGCAACATTCACGAAGCTAGGCTAAAATTTGCAACGATTCCAAAGGTAGACTCTTAAATTTGCAACATTCCTGAAGCTAGACTCTTAAAGCTGCAACATTCACGAAGCTAGGCTAAAATTTGCAACGATTCCAAAGGTAGACTCTTAAATTTGCAACATTCCTGAAGCTAGACTCTTAAAGCTGCAACATTCACGAAGCTAGACTCTTAAAGCTGCAACATTCACGAAGCTAGACTCTTAAAGCTGCAACATTCACGAAGCTAGGCTAAAATTTGCAACATAGTTAAGAAGGCAGCTGTTTCATCCTCGTATTCATGAAACACCTTAGAGCTGCCGGCTGGTCTAAGGTAAATATTTTCCAGTAGTCTTTCCACCATTCGCTTGTCTCCTGTAAATGATCTACAATAGCACCTCGTCCCTCTTGTAAACTTTACTGGTTTTTAATGGGATATTTTACCGGGTTTTTCTTTTTTTTTACATTTATTCCTGCTTTATCATTCATGAAGTCTTATTAAATGTATTGTAAAAATAACGAAAAACTGTGAAAATGGTAAACGTTTTTGAAAGTTGTTAAATATCTTAGGGATTTTGTTTTACTTCAAGATAATGTAAAAAAAAAAAAAAAAAAAGTTTGTGACATCCTGAAAACGTAGAGACATCGAAAACCATAAAAAAAATGGAAAACGCATAAAAACCCATTGAAAATCTTATAGACGTCTTGGAAAACGTCTTAGGAAACGTATCGGGAAACTGTCACATAAGGGGTCTCGTGTGTGTGTGTGAGAGTGAAACAATGGACCCGGATGACTAGTGTTCACCCAGCCAGCCAACTCACCCAGCCAGGCGGATGTACACACTTGGTCTGGCAGTGTTTTTGTAGACCTTTTCTGTTTGCTTGTCGGCCGTGACTCCCGCGAACTACACGCCATTATACACCACCGCGAACTACACGCCATTATACACCACCGCGAACTACACGCCATTATACACCACCGCGAACTACACGCCATTATACACCACCGCGAACTACACGCCATTATACACCACCGCGAACTGCACGCCATTATACACCACCGCGAACTGCACGCCATTATACACCACCGCGAACTGCACGCCATTATACACCACCGCGAACTGACTATACAGTAATACATTGATTTATTATACAACACCGCGAAGTGTCTCCTGCTGTATAATACATTGGTGAATATATGCAAAAATCTGACTTCATGGTGTATATGCCAAAATCTGTCTTGTTGGTATACTACGGCAAGAAATCTGACCAGGTATTGTTTATATCTGAACCATTACTGCAAAAGTTTCCAAAGTTTAGGGGAAAGTTTTACGATTTGGGGACGTTTCTTGATGGTGGAAAGTTGAATTAATACTTACAGGAATTCCATGGCGGTATAAACTTTGATCCAAACTTTGTCGATTTTCTTACAGGTGGAAATTTTTATAAATACTTTAAGAAAATAATTGATTGTATATTTTATAAAAACTTTGGAAACTTACTAGAGTGTCGATTATTTTTTAAAGACTTCAGGAAATTAATTGATGTTATGTAGTTTGATTAAAACTTTGGGAATTATTATTATTGTTATTATTATTATTATTATTATTATTATTATTATTATTATTATTATTGTTATTATTATTATTATTGTTATTATTATTATTATTATTATTATTATTATTATTATCATCATCTAGTCGAAATGATGATAATAATAATAATAATAATAATAATAATAATAATAATAATAGATGATAAGGTTTTATTGTGATATTCCTCTCCTCCCTCCCCCCCCCCTCCTCTCCCAGGTGACCTCGTTTGGGTAAAGGTCACAGGTCATTGCAAGCACAGTTGTTGATGCATAGGTTGAACGCTTCACTTCCATGCATCTCTTATTAATAACTTCACAAAATTGTTTGAAATTCACTTGTTTTTGAGGTCAAGTCATTAAGGTCAGAGGTCAGGAGTCATTAAGGTCAGAGGTCAAGAGTTATTAAAGTCAGAGGTCATGGTTCATTAAGGGCAGAAGTCGGGTTATTAAGGTTAGAGGTCAAGAGTCATTAAGATCAGAGGTCACGAGTCATTAAGGTCAGATGTCGAGTCATTAAGGTTCAGGGGTCAAGAGTCATTAAGGTCAGAGGTAACGAGTCATCAAAGTCAGAGGTCAAGAGTCATTAAAGTCAGAGATCTACAGCTCAAGAGTCTTTAAGGTCAGTTCAAGAGTCATTAAGGTCAACAGGTCAAGAGTCATTTAGATCAGAGGTCATTAGGGTTATGGTTGTTGAGGGAATAAATACCAAGAAGGTACACTGCCCTATTGGGTAACACCTAACTCCATGTCGTTGAAAGACTTTTTTATGGTTCACCTGAAGGTCAACCACCTTAACACTATTGGGGGATTAGGTGAGGTTGGGTTGGGTTAGGTGAGGTGAGGTTGGGTTAGGTTAGGTTAGGTTATGTTAGGTTAGGTTAAGTTTGTTTTTGTTTGGTTAAGATCGCTGTTAATAGATTATATAGGTTGGGTTAGGTTAAGTTACATTTGGTTAGGTTAGTTTTGGTTCGGTTATGTTTGGTTAAGATGGGTTTGAATAGGTTAGGTTAAGTTAGGTTTTAATGGGTTAAGTCAGAACAGGTCAGCGTGGTTAAGGTAAAATAAATAGGGTGGAGATACCTGGAGTGACTATTTTTTCCAGAGACAGGGAGGTCAAAGGTCAGGAGTCATTAGTATCCTCCTGCCTGATGAAGTTTATGCCATAACTGGACACGTTCCCTCCTGGGCGGCTCGGTGGACCACATTACTGATGAAAAATGGAGCTAGGGGATGTGGGCGGGGGGGGGGGGGGGTCTGGGGAGGTGTGGATGTGGGAGGTGGTGTGGGTGGGGTAGGGGTGACTGTGGGTAGAGGAAGGGATCTGGGGGAGGAGAAGGTCAAACTTGACTCCTACTGACTTTTGGGATGGAGGTTCAAAGGTCAAACTGGCTTCATGTGAGGTCGAGAGCCATATTGGATACTTACACGTCACGGAAACTTGACCTTACATATTGTTGCATAAAATGGTCACCTCTCTCTCTCTCTCTCTCTCTCTCTCTCTCTCTCTCTCTCTCTCTCTCTCTCTCACCTGCTGATGTTATCACCTCTTGTGTGGGTTATTAACGTGTTATTTTGGCCTCACCGGGAAGGTTATCTTGGCGGCTTATCTCTCTTGTTTTACCTACAATGTTTCATGTAATTTACAAAACCCTTATTATGAGTTTTTTATTGTGGCTACCTTATTATTATTACTACTGTTATTAATAGTAGTTGTCGTATTATTATTAGTAGTAGTAGCAGTATTGTTGCTACTACTACTACTACTACTACTGCTATTATTATTATTATTATTATTATTATTATTATTATTATTATTATTATTATTTAAAGTGTTGCATATTTTTCCCTACCAGTAATTACCATTGAGATTTCCTTCAATTTTTACCTATAGTTTCATAACAAGTTTCATAAGTCAGGGGTAACTACACCCAGTCTCTATGTCCCCGCTGTTACTTCCTCTGCATTTTAAATAATAATAATTTTTTTGGGTAGTAAATTTTTCATAGTTCTTCCAACATTATGAATTATGATTTACGATGATTTTTAGCCATTGTTTATTTGGGTTTGTTAAATTTTGCATATTTTCCTTTATAATTATTTTTCATTGTGACTTCCTGCTATTATTATTATTTATTATTATTCTTATTATTATTTCCTCTGTTCCCCATCGCGTTTACCATCATTTTTCATTGATATTTTTCACTACTACAGACTAACATTTTACCTGTAGAGAAATGAGGTAATTTATCACATAACGTCTACCTGTCCGTCTAACCTCCCACCCCACCTCCCTTCCCTCTCCCACCTCCCTCCCCCCTCCTACCTCCCCCTCCCAGCCTAATAGATTACCTTGGAATCCTTACCTATACAAACTGTACATTGGTGCGGCCTTTTTCCTCTTGATTGATACACGTCTTGTGAGGCGGATTTTGAAGGATTTACCAGAGGCCCTTATCGATATGTTTAAAATAATGGTCGTTATTTGAGTTGGGATTACTTTAAGCTGTTGGATTACTTAAAGCTGTTGGATTACTTTAAGCTGTTGGATTACTTAAAGCTGTTGGATTACTTAAAGCTGTTGCATTACTTAAAGCTGTTGGATTACTTTAAGCTGTTGGATTACTTTAAGCTGTTGGATTACTTAAAGCTGTTGGATTACTTTAAGCTGTTGGATTACTTTAAGCTGTTGGATTACTTAAAGCTGTTGCATTACTTAAAGCTGTTGGATTACTTAAAGGTGTTGGATTACTTAAAGCTGTTGGATTACTTTAAGCTGTTGGATTACTTAAAGCTGTTGGATTACTTAAAGCTGTTGCATTACTTAAAGCTGTTGGTTTACTTAAAGCTGTTGGATTACTTAAAGCTGTTGGATTACTTTAAGCTGTTGGATTACTTTAAGCTGTTGGATTACTTAAAGCTGTTGGATTACTTAAAGGTGTTGGATTACTTAAAGCTGTTGGATTACTTAAAGCTGTTGGATTACTTTAAGCTGTTGGATTACTTAAAGGTGTTGGATTACTTAAAGCTGTTGGATTACTTAAAGCTGTTGGATTACTTTAAGCTGTTGGATTATTTAAAGCTGTTGCATTACTTAAAGGTGTTGGATTACTTAAAGGTGTTGGATTACTTAAAGCTGTTGGATTACTTAAAGCTGTTGGATTACTTGAAAAAGGTATTTTATTCTAAGGTGTATTTCTTACCTGTAATAAAAGCTGAAAATATCATTACTAATTAACTCACCCAGGTGTGTCTAGGTGAGGGTAATTAGGACGAGTCAATTAGTTGAATATGTTGTGTTAAGTGATACTAAATGGTCCTTATCATAATAGAAACTTGTATTAGAATTTTGTGCAGGAA
Organism: Homarus gammarus; assembly: GCA_958450375.1. Lineage (NCBI taxonomy): Eukaryota > Metazoa > Arthropoda > Malacostraca > Decapoda > Nephropidae > Homarus > Homarus gammarus. The sequence goes on from CAUDMG010003026.1 coordinate 153,118, forward strand.
ATTTTGGTCGGAATTTTCAGAATTGGAATTGAATTTTTTTCGTAGTTTTTGTAAATTAGCGAAAAAATCCAGAGTTGAGGATTTTTTTTTTTTTTTTTTTTATATATATATATGAAACAATAAATAATACCCATATTAAATAAATTTGTAAAAAAAAAAGTTTTCAAGAGTTGGTGAAAGAATTTAGTTTCGTATTATTATTTTTTTAATCTGAAGAAACAATATAATGGTGATTTTTTTTTCACTAGCGGATCAACTCGGTGAAGAAATTTTGGATCAACTGAAGAATTTCCACCCCAGTTTATTTCACCTGAAGATTAGCCACCCTAACATTTGTGAGGGTTAGGTTTGGTTAGGTTAGGTTAGGTTAAGTTAGGTCAGGTTATATACACCAACACACAGACACACACACACACAGACAGACACACACAGACACACACACTGACAGACACACACAGACACACACGCACACACACACACAGACAGACACACACAGACACACACAGACAGACACACAGACACACACAGACAGACACACACACAGACAGCACACACACACACACACACACACACACACACACACAGACACACACACACACACACACAGACAGACACACACACACTGTACAGCCCTGTAAATGTATTGAATGTATATTATTATGTCTAAATCACATGTAAGTTTGTTTGTTTTCAGCCACCTACTGCAGCTCTATTAATAAACCGTTTATTATTATTATTGTTTTACACACACACACACACACACACACACACACACACCCTCAACAACACACTCCAAACAGAAAGACAACCAAGCACAAACAGGTACTTAAAGTCGTCTCTTAAGTTCATCAGAAGCACTTACAAGCGTATAATCGGGCTCAAGTGAGAGTGGGTGTTGCTATCGGCGAGTGTAGACGTTGATGTATGTGGGAAGGACTCAGTCAAGGGAGCGGTAGAGGGGAGAAAGATGGGAAGGATATCTGCACGTTGCTGTGGTCGCTTCTGGTGCTAATGTGGGGAGGCTGTTGGGGAGAGAGGGGGTGTGTGGGGGAGGGGAGAGGTGTGTATGGGGTGTGTTAGTGGGGGAGGGAAGAGTGTGTGGTGCTGGGGGGAGGGGTGTGTGTGGGTGAGGTACTGGGGGGAGGGGTGGGTGTGGTGCTGGGGGGAGGGGTGTGTGTGGGTGTGGTGCTGGGGGGAGGGGTGTGTGTGGGTGTGGTGCTGGGGGAGGGGTGTATGTGGGTGTGGTGCTGGGGGGAGGGGTGTGTGTGGGTGAGGTGCTGGGGGGTGTGTGGTGTGAGGTTTAGGCAGTGAATATGAATGACTGGGGTGTGGGGGTATTGTGAATGAGTGGGATGAAGGGGTGGTATTTGAGTGGGTAGGATGAGAGGGTGTGTGGGTGATGATGGAATGATAACTGGGTGAGGTTGGTTTATGGTGAAGAGAAATTGTGTCATGTGGGTCGGGGTGAGATAAGGAGGGTGAGGTTAGGAGATGGAGGAAGAGAAGTGAAGGAAGGAGAAAGAGAAGGAATATAAGAATGGAGGAAACTGCAGCGGGCCTATTGACCCATACTGGGCAGTCCCGTTTACACCCAACCCCTATCGCTCATATACCCATCCAACCTATGTTTGAAGCTATCCATCGTATTCGAGTTAATGATGATGTTTGGTAACTTGTTCCACTCATCCACTACTCTATTTCCAAACCAGTGTTTACCTATCTCGCGCCTAAATCTAAATTATTCTAATTTAAAACCATTGTTACGAGTTGGCTCCTGGTTGGATAGTTTGAGTACCTTTGTTATGTCACCTTTGTTTAGCCCTGACTTCCATTTATACACCTCGATCAAATCGCCCCTCACTCTACGTCTCTCGAGGGAGTGCTTCAAATTAAGATGCTTTAACCTGTCTCTATACTCAAGATTCCTAATGCCTGGGATTAGTCTTATCATTCTTCTATGAATTCTTTCTATGGATTTTATATCCATTCTGTAATACGGTAACCAGAACTGAACTGCATAATCCAAGTGAGGTCTCACAAGTGCAAGATATATTTTTAGGATAACCTCGCTAGTCTTGTAACTAACACTCCTTTGTATGAACCCAAGTACTTTATTAGCCTTGTTACGAGCAAATACACATTGTTTACTTGGCTTAAGATTCCTACTTATCATTACTCCTAAATCTCTCTCGCAGTCGGATTTCTCTATAACAACGTTGTTCATCTGGTATCTGGTTTCCCTGTTTACATCTCCTATACTAAGTGCTTTACAATTGTCCACATTAAATTTCATCTGCCATTTTTCAGACCATGCGAAATTTTTTTTTTAGATCTTCCTGTAGTTTTGCGGAGTCAACGTCAGATTTAATTACACGTCGTATTTTAGTGTCATCAGCGAATTTACTTATGTTGCTGTCTACGCCGATATCTATGTCGTTTATGTATATAATAAATAATAATGGTCCAAGTACTGAGCCTTGAGGTACTCCACTAGTGACGTCATCCCAATCGGATTTAGTGCCGTTAATGCTTACTCGCTGTTTCCTGTCCTGTAACCACGCTTTATTCCATTTCGATTAGTCTTTAGTGGGGGACTCTGTCGAAGGCTTTGCTAAAGTGGAGATATACTACATCATAATCGTAACCGTTGTCCACTGATTCAAAAACAGTTGAAAAGAATGTTAATAGATTAGTTAGACATGAACGCCCACCTGGGAATCATTGATCAACTTGTGCTTCTCCAAGTGATTTCGAATAGATATTGAAATTATTGCTTCCAGCAATTTGCTTGGACGGTAGTTAGAGGGAAGAAGAGGAAGGGAGGAATAAAGGAAAGGTGGAGGAAGGGAGGGAAGGAAGGCAGGAAAGAAGGAAGGGAAGAGGGAAGGAAGGATAGGGGGAGTGTAAGAAGTGAGAGAGAGAGAAGGCATTAGAAGGGGTGGGGTGGGAGGGATAGAATAGGGTGTGGTCAGGCCTAAGCTACTAGTATTAAGGGTGGTGTAGGTGATGGGAGAAGAGACAGAGCTTATCAGTAAGAGTGCTATATGGTCCTCCCACTTAGTGTTATAGTGTGTGGTAGGGTGTGTGGTGATGAGGTATGGCGTAAGAAAGGGAGGTGTGGTGAGGCTATGTAGGTATATGTGTGGAATGAGATGTGTAGGTGTTATGTTGTATGAGAAGGTAAGTGTGTGTGTGTGTGTGTGTCCGGGATTCTTAATTGATCCTGGCGTCAAGCTCTTGTTATAAAATAATCTATCTGTCTCACCTAAGAGAGCTGATAGATAGACATTTCCTATGTTGAGAATCACACTGTGTTTCTCAGCCATTTAATGTCTCGAGATTCAATAAGAATCACAGTGGCTCTCTGTCATTTAATGTGTTGAGAATCATTAAAGAATCACACACTCGCTAATTCATCTTATATGTGTATGAACCATAAAGAATCACACTATTTCACCCATCTCACATGTCTATGAATCAAAGAATCACACTATATCAACCATTTCCTTTAAGAATCATTAAGACTCACACTATATCAACCACATTGTCGCGTCTGTTTGAGTGTCATTCAGGCCGCATTATATAGCATCTTCAAATACATTGTTTTTCCCCTCTATAAATAACAGCTGATAATAAAACTGTAAATTAAGTGCTTCTGAAGTGGGTCAGAAATCTTATTTTATCGCCAACTCGTTCGTATAAATTTACTCGAGTGGAATCTATTTGGTATAAAAGAAGTGAGTGTGTGTTGGTAATATTGGCCTGGAAACCGAACTCTCTTTTTGGGTACGAGCTAGAGTGAGTGAGAGGGTACTGAAGCCTTCGATTACCCGCTCTTTGTTTTGGATATCCGTTAGAGTGCGTGAGAGGGGAACCTAACTGTTTTTTTGGTTACCCACTCTTGGTTTTGAGAATCCGTTAGAGTGGGTGGGAGGGGTACCGATTTTTTTTTTTTTTTTTTTTTTTTTTTTACCACTCTTAGTTTTAGGCATCCGCTAGAGTGTGTTACTGGAAAACCTAACCTGGAGTGTGTGTGTGTGTGTGTGCGTGTGTGTGTGTGTGACAGTTCATGTTTCACTCAGTTGTGGATATGAGGATTTTGTTTTTGTATCGTGAACGTGTTAAACAACTTATTGGAACACGTGATGGACCAACATTGGGAAGATTAAGATGTTTTTGATTACAGGTGTTTAGAATTACAGGTATTTTTTATTACACCTGTTTGTTATTGTAGGTGGGTTTTTATTACACGTGTTTAGTTACAGGATGTGGGTTTTTATAACATGTTAACTAAACACCTGTAATCAAGAAAGCATCTGTAATCAAGTAACACTAACATCTGTAATCACAAAAATACCTGTAAATCTAATCACCTGTTCCAAA
>CAUDMG010003026.1:160000-185901 GCA_958450375.1 Homarus gammarus
GTGTGTGTGTGTGTGTGTGTGTGTGTGTGTGGCTATGGAAGTGTGTGTGTGTGTGTGTGTGGCTATGGACGTGTGTGTGTGTGTGTGTTATAGCCTAAGCGTCATCTCTCAACCGGTGTAACGGAGAGTGAACCGTTAATACTGTACTAGCAATACGTTCTCTCTCTCTCTCTCTCTCTCTCTCTCCTTGACTGTGTAGTGTGCATGGAGAGTGTAACATTTGGTGCCAGTGGTGGGTGGTAGGCGGCGCGGGCGTGCATCAAGGGTCAAAATGGCCAGGGACGTGTGGCACGCCCATTTTACCCGCACAACACGAACAACCCCAGATCACCCCCTTCCCTCTGTGTCCGTGCCTTCCTTCCCTAACTAACACTGTCTGGGATTGATTTTAAAGTAGGTGTTGTCGTAGGTATGGGGTGGTGGATGGCTCGGGGGTATTGTGCTGGTTCGTAAAGTGATGTACATAATGTCAAGTTAATCAAAGTTAAAATTATTGCATCACGCGAGAGGGTGGGGAGGGAGGGGGGGTGGGAGAAGGGGGGGGGGGGAGGACATTTTTGCACGTTGCGACATTTGGCAGTGTTGGGAGGCCCGGCAGGCGCTGGGTCCGGAGCCCGCAGTTCAAAAGCGACCCCAAGTCAGTCTAGATGCGGACGTCGTGGTGGGAGGGCGTTCACTCCCTCCCCTGGTGCATCACTCGCGACCCGCAACTTCCTCGTTGGCTAAGTCCAAAAACTCGTCAAGTTGATGAAAATAGTGAGTTTAAACCTCGTGTACGTTAGAAGCGAAGCTCTAGGAGTGCCACTGTAGGCTCCATGTTTTGTTCTGTGTTTTTCATCTTTGTAAACTTTAACGTTATATTGCGAGCAGGAATGCAGGTTGCTTCATTGCAGTATTCTAATTGCTAAAAATCTATACTTTCTAGCCAGAGCATGTTTGTGTACCTGTAGGGCCATTTACACACCTGTTTTGTTCACGAGCTATTTCTCTCAACCTCCCACTCATTAAGACAGTTTATTGCTTCACTTGTTGTGTGAGAAGTTCATCCAGTTGTTTGTTTGCTCACTTAAGTAACTTCTATTTTTGTCTTTCAGGAGATATATGTCTTAAGTTGCCTTATATCACTTGAGTTATATTAAGTTACTGCCCAACAACTTACCATAAGCGTTTAGAATGCTGCAATTTTGGATGTTTTTAGTCACGAGTAGAGAACTGAGCTTGTGCCTTCTTGCTGAATAACTGTTTTCTGATCTGTTATTCAGTATTTTGCGAATTTTACGCTACCCGACCAACACTGAACTACCCGGACTTGTGTGGCTTAAGTTGTATTCGAAATGGCCACGTATGTGAGGCAGTGGTGGTGGCTGCCTTCACCGAGTGCCTGGAGGGTGGTGGTGGTGAACAGCCTACGGGGTTTGCACGCCTTTCTCCACCATACCACAGCCCTCTTCACCACCACCGACACCACAGCCCTCTCCACTACCACCGACACCACAGCCTTCTCCACCACCAACACCATAGCCTTCTCCATCACCACCACCGATCCATCCTTCTCCAACATCCTTTCTACCACTCCCTCCTTCACAAATATTCCTGCCCTCACCAACACCACCACTAATACTTTCAACCGTACCTCCACCACCACCACCACCCCTCGCACCCTCACCACCACTCGCGCTCTCCGTGTAGCGGCGAGGACACGTCATCTGAAGCCGGCACACACACGAGCGGCCACGGGAGGATGACCAAACCCTGCACGAGGAGGCAAGAGACCCGAGAAGTTTTAAACACAACTCTCCTTAACCTCAGCAGACAAGACATCGCCAGGCAGGAGCTGTGTACACTGCCGGCTACACAAGGTACGGTCCTCGGCATGTTAAACGTGTGGCATGAAGGCTTGTGCTTATTGTTAGAGTTCTGTGTTTTCTGTGATGCGTTTGTGTTAGGATTCAGTTTATCTTTTAAAGCCTTTAAGAGGTTTTGTGCTTTTTCATCGATATATGTTTGCCTGTAGGCTTTCAAATATATCTAGACAGTTGGAACTTTTCGTCTGGAATTGATAGCTCTTAAGTTACATGCATGGAGACTTGTGCAATATATACTTACATGTATTACAGATAAGGTAACACGGGAAAAAAGACCTTATGGAGAGGTATATAGAGTGGATTATTAATCTCATTTTTACCTTACTTGTGCCAGGCGTCTTTATCGTCAACTATTCGTGAAAATAATAGGTTATATAATGCAAGTCACACCCCTTAGTAATTGGTTCGTATCCATTACATTTTAAGGTTTTTTTTGCAATTTGGTTTTAAGGGGTTATAACATATGGGTTTTTCCTTCGGTTTTATCTAACAAAGAGAGACTACCCCCACAATACCTCCTCCTACCTCCCTCCCATATGGATCGAAACCCTCCTTCGGATTTTAAAGTTGTATTGTTAAGTTAGTAATAGTTCTGTACATGAAGATGGGTCGTTAACTTAAATTAACTAATGGGTGATGTGTTCCTCCCCATTCTTCCTGGAGTCACCCCCATGGTAGGAGGTCTTTCCACTCTTACTCAAATATTTATACCCCATTCGAACAGTTAGGCCCATTCTTACTCGACTGATGCCCCATCCTACCAGTTCTCCCCATTCTTATTGGAGACACACCTCATACTAGCAGTTCACCTCATGCTACCAGTCCCCTTCCCCATTCTTAAGCCACTCTCCATGCTAACAGCCCCCTCCCCATTCTTAAGCCACACTCCATGCTAACAGCCCCCTCCCCATTCTTAAGCCACTCAGCTACGCCCTCCCCATTCTAACACTCCAGCAGCCCCCTCCCCATTCTTAAGCCACACTCCATGCTAACAGCCCCCTCCCCATTCTTAAGCCACACTCCATGCTAACAGCCCCCTCCCCATTCTTAAGCCACACTCCATGCTAACAGCCCCCTCCCCATTCTTAAGCCACACTCCATGCTAACAGCCCCCTCCCCATTCTTAAGCCACACTCCATGCTAACAGCCCCCTCCCCATTCTTAAGCCACACTCCATGCTAACAGCCCCCTCCCCATTCTTACTTAAGAGCCTGTGATAGCAGGATGGGAGAAAGTGCTAGAACCATTGTCGTGGTGATGGCATGTGTGCCCCTGATTGTTTCTAATTGAATTGGCAGTTGAAAGCTAACCTAACTTAGCCAAGCCGGTCACAAAAGCTGATTCAAGTTTATTTACTTTGTTTCCTTTAGCCAGATAACAGCCTGAGCTTTTCTTTATTGTAGTGTTGTGCAGTTCGTCGTTCTGGTGTTCCCCAAGTCTAGCGAAAATTGGATGTGTTCTCGTATTGATGGGCCCCGTTTAGCGAAATTGGGGCGGAGGGAGGGAGAGGGAGGGGGGGGGTGTTTATGCCTGGTTTAACAAAATTCTAGATGGGGTTTAGTTTTATTAAACGTTTAATGTATTGTTTTATTATTCTAGTCACCGTTTAGTGAGAATTGGATGGGTTTATATTGATGCCCCGTTTAACGAAATTGCTGCGGATGTGTTTTGGTGTTATTCCCCCGTTTAACGATGTGGTTTTATTATTCCAGTCATCGTTAAACGGAATGTGGGGTATTTATTTTTCCCTGATTAACGAAAGTGGGATATTTTTTAACGTTTTATTTCCCATTTAACGAATATAACGTAATATTTCATTCCCTGTTTAACGAAATTGTGTGATTTTTGTTTAGTCCCCCCTATAACGAAATTGCTGTAGGTATTATAACAATGGAAGTCTATTCATTGGTCTGTCTGTCTGTCTTTTTCTGTCTGTCTGTCCTTTGAATTGTGCGTCTGGGGCGGATATAAAAATGAATACTGTCTGTCTTTCTGTCTGTCCTGAGTTTCAGTTTCTAAGGAGATTATAGTAAGGAATTCCGTCCATCTATCCACCTCTCTCTCTATCCGTTCGTCAAGTTGCGCGTCAAGGATGGATATAGACAAGGATTCCGTCCTCCCATCTATCCATTTATCCAATCATCCATGTCTGTCAAGATTCGCTTCTGTGGTGGACAGAGTATTATTCGTCTATTCATCTATCCATCTATCCACACGTCCGTCTGTCCGTTGAGGTACGTGTCTAGAGAAAATAAATATTGAGGTTCCATCAGTATCCACCAATCCGTCTAACTATTGAATTTCGTTTCTGGGAAGGAACTATTCATCAAGTTTTTGGAGTGGATATGGAAATTGATACCGTCTATCCAATCATCCATCCATCTATCCACCAATTCATCTATCCGTCTAAATCCATTGAGTCTCATTTCTGGAGTGGATACGGAAATGGATACCGTCTATTCATCTATCCACCTTCAATTCAGAGCCAAATTTAGAAACCCCCTGAAATATTTAGACGAAAGCTCACATATTATTTATTTCATAACACAAAATTCTGATTTAGTGAGAACATTCTAATTTTTTTTTTATAATAATTGGTTTAAGTTTTACTGTCAATTGTTTTTTTTTTCAATTGGTTTAAGTTTGGCTAAGGTTGAGTGTACTATCAATTGGTTTAACTTTGGCTAAGGTTGAGTGTACTGTCAATTGGTTTAACTTTGGCTAAGGTTGAGTGTGTACTGTCAATTGGTTTAACTTTGGCTAAGGTTGAGTGTACTATCAATTGGTTTAACTTTGGCTAAGGTTGAGTGTACTATCAATTGGTTTAACTTTGGCTAAGGTTGAGTGTACTATCAATTGGTTTAACTTTGGCTAAGGTTGAGTGTACTGTCAATTGGTTTAACTTTGGCTAAGGTTGAGTGTACTATCAATTGGTTTAACTTTGGCTAAGGTTGAGTGTACTGTCAATTGGTTTAAGTTGACATTGATGAAATAACTTGTAAATTATGAAGCGTTTTAGGTTTAGTTCTAACATGAGGGAATGGTTTAATGTGGTAGATAGTCGAATAGGTTTGAAAAGCTTAATGGAGAATCGTGGTTTGAAATGCGAAAAATTGGTCAAGTGTTGGAGTTAAATTGGGATAAGGTCAAAATTCAAGCTGAAAATACGAAGGATAGGCAAAAAATTCAGCTTAAAATTCGATAGATATACAAAAAATAAGCTGAAAATACGACGGATAGACAAGAAATAAACTGAAAATACGGTGGATAGGCAAAAATAAGCTTAAAATAAGATGGATAGGCAAAAATAAGCTTAAAATTTAATGGATAAGCCAAAAATTAAGCTTAAAATGCTACGATGGTGTTGAAAGTGAAAGGCTTAGTCAGATTCACGATTTGAAATGCGAATAATAGAATAAGATTACGATTAATAGCTTAAGAATGCGAAAGATAGTGAGATATCCGATTTTATTACGATTTAGTGAAATATCCCATTTTATTACGAAAACTGGTGAAGTGCCCGATTTTAAATACGAAAAATAGTGAAATATCCGATTTTAGACACGAAATATAGTGAAGTACCCGATTTTAAAGACGAAGGATACTGAAATACCCGATTTAAATACGAAAGATATTGAAATGGCCTATTTTAAACACGAAATAATAATGAATTAGTACGAAACAAAGTGAAATCGTCTACTAACCTCTTAAAATGGGGAACACTTATGCTTATATAAAGATTCAGTTCCTCTGGTCTCATTAATTTTCACTCACAAGGTCTCTTTGTGTTCGCTCGCTGCAAGGAGATAGTGTTAAATTATGGAGAGGAACATTTTTGCCATATTAGAAAAGGTTTTGAATCCTACGTTGGTATGGAGAGGAACATTTTGCCATATTAGAAAAGGTTTTGAATCCTACGTTGGTATGGAGAGGAACATTTTGCCATTTTAGAAAAGGTTTTGAATCCTACGTTGGTATGGAGAGGAACATTTTGCCATATTAGAAATGGTTTTGAATCCTAAGTAGCGACGTGGTGTATAGAGGAACATTTTGCCATATTAGAAAAGGTGTTAAGTATGGAGGAGTATTTTGCCATATTAGAATAGATTTTAAGAGAGTTAACATGATTTAAAAACAGCATTGGAACACAACATAACCACAGTACGGTACACGGTTCACATCGACCCAGTCAGTCTAGGAGGGAGTGTGGGTGCTTGTGTGTTGGTAATGTTGGCAGCTACTGATGAAGTGTTGGAAATGATCTGCCTGACCACATTTATATAGGGGGTGTTGGAAGGCTTTTGGGGAAAACTTGGGTTAGTTTTGTCCAATGGTGATTTTTTTTGCCCCCGATAGGATTTTGTCCATTGGGAAATTATTAGGAATAATTTTTTGCTTTGGGAAATTTTGTTATTTTTTTCTCTCCCCGGTTTCTAAATTTCCCCCACCATGTTTTCTAGATATCACCAGCGCGGTTTCTAGGGATTCCAGGTGTGCGTATCCCCCTAATTTGCATATTACCTGGATCACTAGGAATTAGTTCAAAGGTCACGCCTCTAATCTCTCGGTCCGGGGCTGTGCGAGAGAGACCTGCTGAGGCGAGTGATGCAAAAATTGAAGTCAGTCAGGCTAGTTTGAAGTCAGTAGTGAAGTCAGTGAGGCAAAAATGTCAGATATGAGAAATTGACGTTAGCGGTGAAGTCCATTAGGGAGAATTAAAGTTAGTAGTGAAGTCAGTGAAACGGAATTGAAGTCAGTCCGAGAGAATTGATGTGAGTCAGGGAGAAGTTAAGTCAATGAGGCAGAATTGAAGTCAGTCAGGTAGAATTGAAGTCAGTCTGGCTGTATATGTGTACCTCAGTTCCCTGTGTAATTAGACTTACACACTAACAGACACAGACGCACACACTAATACATACACAGACGTACACACTACACAGACATACACACTACACATACACAGACGTACACACTACACATACACAGACGTACACACTACACTCTCAAGTCTCCATCTAGTGTGTATCTGTGTAGGTGTACTTGTCAATGGGCGATTTGGCTTCAGGATGTCAAAGCTGTTATGGTACGATTGAACTGGTAGTGGTAGTAGTGGTAATGGTAGTAGTGGTGGTAGTGGTGGTGCTGGTGGTAGTGGTGGTGGTGGTAGTGGTGGTGGTAGTAGTGGTAGTAGTGGTGGTGGTGGTAGTAGTGGTAGCAGTAGTGGTGGTAGTGGTATTATTTGGTAATAGTAGTGGTGGTAGTGGTCTTATTTGTTGGTAGTGTTGGTAGTAGTGGTGGTAGTGGTAAGGGAATTATACCATTGTGTAGGTTAACTGTGGTAGATATGTGGTGTTTCAGTAATTGTTCAGTTAATTTGTTGACATGTGTTAAGACCGTACTCAAAGGGTTAAGACCAAAGAGTTAAGACCGTAGTCAAAGGGTTAAGACTTAAGACCGTAGTCAAAGGGTTAAGACCGTAGTCAAAGGGTTAAGACCGAATTCAAAGGGTTAAGACCGTACTCAAATGGTTAAGACCGCACTCAAAGGGTTAAGACCGCACTCAAATGGTTAAGACCGCACTCAAAGGGTTAAGACCGCACTCAAAAGGTTTACACAAAGTACTCCCATGATAATCTCATTGTACTCAAGGGTTAACACGTACTCATGGGAAAATCATCGTACTCAAAGGGTTAAAACAGTACTCCTGTCATTGTTCTCAAGAGGATAATCTCATTGTACTCAAAGGGTTAAAACAGTACTCCTGTCATTGTTCTCAAGAGGATAAGCTCATTGTACTCAAAGGGTTAAAACAGTACTCCTGTCATTGTTCTCAAGAGGATAAGCTCATTGTACTCAAAGGGTTAGAGGTATATTAAACAATGGACTAATTCATTATACTCGACAGAAGGGCCTGGCATTATACCATACGAGTCACAGTAGTCTTATATACAGTATAATGAAGGCACGTATAGCATCATCCATTGCCTGGCGTTCGCTCTCCGTTGCCTGGCGTTTAGGTAGTCGCTGAACCTAACTTAACCCCACCCCCAGCTAGCGTCAGGGTGTCTAATCTTCAGGTGGGTCATTAATATTTCGTCAATTGTTATAGGAAAAATATATATCAGTTTATATAATGTGAAATGTTTATAATTTGATTTTAATTATATGTATATTATAAAATGGTTCCCGGTAAACCACGTATTTTATCAGTCATTGTTGTTGTTATTATTATTTATGATTATTTGGTATTATTTTTGTCACTATTACATTAATATTTATTGTTTATTATTATTATTATTATTATTATTATTATTATTATTATTGTTGGTGGTTAATGTTAAGACAATACCTTCTTATTGTTTTTATTACTGCTATTATTGTTGGTATTAGTACACTAGCTATTGATTTTTGTTCCTATTGATAACACATTATGACATCTCGGCAAGAGGTTGGTGTGTGTGTGTGTGTGTGTGTGTGTGTGTGTGTGTGAGAGATAATAATAATTAGCGTTTTATTGAAAAAGTTCTGCAGCCTGAAAATGCACATTAGACAAAATGACTTATTACATACAAAGACATTGGGTGGGTGGGTCGTTTAGCAAAAGCTTTCATTACTGAAAAAATAAGGAACAATGATTGAACATACAAATTATTATAGTTTACAGTTGATGGCCCGAGCTGGTCATGGAGACATCGGGTGTGGTGTTCACGTGGTGTGGTAACTCGTCCTCGGGTGTTGATATAAGAACATAAGAATGGAGGAAACTCCAGCGGGCCTATTGGCCCATACTGGGCAGTCCCGTTTACACCCAACCCCTATTGCTCATATAAGCATCCAACCTATGTTTGAAGCTATTCAGCGTATTCGAGTTAATGATGATATTTGGTAACTTGTTCCATTCATCCACTACTCTGTTTCCAAACCTCACGTGGTCATGGGACACCGTGTGTGGGGTGGTGTCACAGTACCTCATGTTGTGTTATCCCGTAGTCAGGTGCATAGCGGGCCGGCCCTTTATTGTTCCCAGGGTGGATGGATTAGCGCCTCCTGGTCAGAAGATGGCGGTCAGTTCCCAGGGGTGCTTATCTCACTGGTGGGTCACGGCTCTCACTGGTACTGTCTAGTGCTGAATTCACTGGCTTAAACACTGTTCATCACTGTTCAAACTGATCCCACTTCTTTCCCAAACGAAATTGTCACTTTTGATTATGTAGATATCCCGGTGGTGAGGATGGGTCGGGGAGAGGGACTTGGGGAATGGGGCCGAACATGGCCAAGGGGGAAGCAGCGCCTGAATAGGTCTCGACCCTACGTTGGTCAAGGATGTAGTGTGTGTGTGTGTGTGTAATAGCGCCATTTTAGGATGGGGGGGTGTACCTCAGGGCCAGTATTGGAAACCCCATTTTTTTTTCTTATGAAATCTAAGTGGAATAGGAACTATGGTTCCCACGAGGCTCTATTAACTGTGCTGGTTAGGTTGGGGTTAGGTTAGGGTTGGGTTAGGTTAGGTTGGGTTGGGTTGGGTTAGGTTGGGGTTGGGTTAGGTTGGGGTTGGGTTAGGTTAGGTTAGGGTTAGGTTAGGGTTGGGTTAGGTTAGGTTAGGGTTAGGTTAGGTTAAGTCAGGTCAGGTTAGGTTAGGTCAGGTCAGGTTAGGTTAGGTTTATTTTAATGTTATTTTTTGGTCATGTTTTGGTCTCATTGTTTTATCAGTCTCTCTCTCTCTCTCTCTCTCTCTCTCTCTCTCTCTCGTAAAGATGGATAAAATGTTACACTCATATTGGATTTTATTTCATCAAGCTTTATTGCCTTAAGCTGACGGGGCCAGCTTAGGTGTTATTAGTTGTCAGCTGTGGCGTCGTCAGCAGCTTTTAAACGTGCTGTACGAATTTATATACTGGACGGTGTGTGTGTGTGTTTATTCATTATTCTTTCATCTCCCCTCTGTCTCTCTCCCCCTTATTAATTATATCTCCCTTTCTCCCCTCTCTCCCTTATTAGTTATCACTCTCCCTTTCCCTCCCTCCCCTGCTAGATGGGGGAGAGGGAGACAGAGGCCCCCCTCGTGACACACAAAGGGAGATATACTGTCAAAGGGAGCAAAGGGAGATTATGGAATGTGTTCATCTGGTGCTGACAGTTAATTACTATAAGGACTCATGTAAATATTGTAAGTTAACGAGAGAGTTTGTGTGTGTGTGTGTGTGTGTGTGTGTGTGTGTGTGTGTGTGTGTGTGTGTGTGTGTGTGTGTGCGTAAATAATAATAATAATAATAATAATAATAATTAACGGTTTATTGAAAAAGTTCTGCAGCCCGAAGGCTGAAAATATCCATTGGACATAAATGACTTATTACATACATTGGTGGTTTAACAAAAGCCTTCATTAGAGAAAGGTAAAGGAACATACAGTGAACATACAGATTAATGTAGGTGTTGAACAGCAAACACGTAGTGTAGTAACTCCCTCCCAGATGGTGTTAGGAGGGACCTGATGTGGTGTAGTAGTTCCCTCACAGATGGTGTTATGAGGGACCTGACGTGGTGTAGTAGTTCCCTCACAGATGGTGTTATGAGGGGCCTGACGTGGTGTAGTAGTTCCCTCAGATGGTGTTATGAGGGGCCTCACGTGGTGTAGTAATTCCCTCACAGATGGTGTTATGAGGGACCTGGCGTGGTGTAGTAATTTCCTCACAGATGGTGTTATGAGGGACATATGGTGTAGTAATTCCCTCACAGATGGTGTTATATGAGTGAGGTGTGGTCCCAGGCCTTCCTATCGTAGACGGATTAACACATCGCTGGTTGTTGTTGGGTCTCACGGGCCGTTATCACTGGGTACCTGGGACCTCACTGTGTGAAGGTTAACTTGGGTACGACTGTTACTGTTGAGTTGTTCTCAGTGACTTAAGCACTGTTCACCACTGTTCACCTCTGTTTAACACTGGTTCCATTCCTTTCCTAAATGAAATTGTAACTTCTGGTGAGAACTTGTTGATATTCCGGTGGGGAGGAGGGTTCAGGGGAGGGGGTTGGTATGGGCCAACTTAACAGTTGACCTGGCTGCTCCGAGAGGAGCGCCAGGTACGTCTTGACCCTTCGGTGGTCAAGGATGAAGTGTGTGTGTGGGAGTGAGTGAGTGAGTGTGGGGGTGAGGGTGTGTGTTTGAGTGTGTGGGAGTGAGTGAGTGAGTGTGGGGGTGAGGGTGTGTGTTTGAGTGTGTGGGAGTGAGTGAGTGAGTGTGGGGGTGTGGGTGAGTGGGTAGGGAAGGGTGTGGGTGAGTGGGTAGGGATGAGTGTGGGTGAGACGGAGGAGGATTGTGTAGGTTAGGTTAGGTTAGGTTAGGTTAGGTTGGATTAGGTTAGATTAGGTTAGGTTAGGTTAGGTTAGATTAGGTCCATATTACACATTCTTTACATCCCGTCTCTTTTGCACCACGGTAAACACGGCCCGGGCCTCGCGTCAACAGCAGGGTGGTGGAGCCCGGATGTTGGCGAGGTGTGTAAACTGATGACGTCAGTGCTTACGTCATTGCTCCTTATGGCTTTTTAGCACGATAGTCGCCCCCTTAACGCCTGTATAATGCTCATCACAGTCTAGCCTTCCTGTGATTGGTGGGTTAAGTCTAGCCTTCCTTTGATTGGTGGAGTAAATCTAGCCTTCCTGTGATTGGTGGAGTAAATCTAGTCACCCTCTGATTGGTGGAGTAAATCTGACGTATTAATCTGAATATAGTTAGATTAAAGGGATGTAATGTGTGTGTGTGTGTGTGTGCGTGTTATTGGAGTAAGCTAGTGACGTCAGTGGAGTAAGCTAGCGATGCCAGTGGAGTAAGGGAATAACATCAAGGGAGTGAGGAGATGACATCGGAGTGACGTCAGAGTGAGAAAGACATGAATGTCACTCTGCCAGATGATGTCACCTTTCGTGAACCAAAACAAAACATAGATGACGTCAGTGAGGCAGAAGAGGAGGAGGGATAGAAGCTCTTAAGAATGTTCAAGGTGATGGACTGATAGTGGTGGTGATGATGGTGTGTGGTGGTGGTGATGATGGTGGTGGTGATGATGGTGTGTGGTGATGGTGATGATGGTGTGTGGTGATGGTGATGATGGTGTGTGGTGATGGTGGTGATGATGGTGTGTGGTGATGGTGGTGATGATGGTGTGTGGTGATGGTGGTGATGATGTGTGGTGATGGTGATGATGGTGTGTGGTGATGGTGGTGATGATGGTGTGTGGTGATGGTGGTGGTGATGATGGTGATGATGGTGTGTGGTGATGGTGATGATGGTGTGTGGTGATGGTGATGATGATGGTGTGTGGTGATGGTGGTGTGTGGTGATGATGGTGTGTGGTGATGGTGGTGATGGTGGTGATGGTGGTGTGTGGTGATGATGGTGTGTGGTGATGGTGGTGTGTGGTGATGGTGGTGATGATGGTGTGTGGTGATGGTGGTGATGATGTGTGGTGATAGTGGTGGTGATGATGGTGTGTGGTGATGGTGATGATGGTGTGTGGTGATGGTGGTGATAGTGATGGTGTGTGGTGATGGTGGTGATAGTGATGGTGTGGTTATAGTGATGATGGTGTGTGGTGATGGTGGTGATAGTGATGGTGTGGTGATAGTGATGATGGTGTGTGGTGATGATGGTGTGTGGTGATGATGGTGATAGTGATGGTGGTGATAGTGATGGTGTGTGGTGATGGTGGTGATAGTGATGGTGTGGTGATAGTGATGATGGTGTGTGGTGATGATGGTGTGTGGTGATGATGGTGATAGTGATGGTGTGTGGTGATGGTGGTGATAGTGATGGTGTGGTTATAGTGATGATGGTGTGTGGTGATGGTGGTGATAGTGATGGTGTGGTTATAGTGATGATGGTGTGTGGTGATGGTGTGTGGTTATAGTGATGATGGTGTGTGGTGATGGTGGTGATAGTGATGGTGTGGTTATAGTGATGATGGTGTGTGGTGATGGTGGTGATAGTGTTGGTGTGGTTATAGTGATGATGGTGTGTGGTGATGATGGTGATAGTGATGGTGTGGTTATAGTGATGATGGTGTGTGGTGATGATGGTGATAGTGATGGTGTGGTTATAGTGATGATGGTGTGTGGTGATGGTGTGGTTATAGTGATGATGGTGTGTGGTGATGGTGGTGATAGTGATGGTGTGGTTATAGTGATGATGGTGTGTGGTGATGATGGGGTGTAAGTGATGATGGTAATAATGGTGGTAGCGATGATGAATGATGATGATAGTAATAAGTGACAATGATAGTGAAGATGGTGACTGATGGTGATACTTCTCAAACGTCTCGTCTTCCCCTCTACACTATACATCTGTATGTTTGTATGTCACCATATTAGGCCTAGGCGACTGTTCCCTTCGATAACATAAGACAATTTTCATTTAGGCTTGCATTAACTATGTACAGTGTGTGTGTGTGTGTGTGTGTGTGTGTGTGCGTTTGTGTGTGTGCGTGTTTGTGTGTGTGCGTGTTTGTACTGTCCAGTCTGCATCCAGTAGCCACCAAACAGTCAGTTCTCTCATCCAATCACCGGTAAGCTCTTAGTGGTCTCGTCCAATCGCCGGCAAGTAGCTAGCGTTCTTATCCAATCAGCATTAAGTCTCTACCGTACGCATCCAATCACCGTCAAGTAGCGAGTGTTCTTATCCAATCAGTGTCAAGATTGGTGTGCTCTAATCCAATTGCGTCAAGTTTTCTTTAGTTCTACGCCAATCACCATCAACTTGCCAGATATTTCAGCCAATCACCGTTCTGTGTGGTAGCAGTGTTTGCCAATCACTATATTCTATCCAATCACTATCAAATCACAATCTGTTTTATCCAATCACCAAAAAATCTACTATAGCTGTCTTAACCAATCACAGCCAAGTTACGAGAAATGTCATCCAATCAGGTTTTAGCATGAGGTTGAGCCAGTATATAAATAAAAAGAATCTGACCAATCATAAGGCTGGGAGGGAAGAGACTGACCAATCATAAGGCCGGGAGGGAAGAGACTGACCAATCATAAGGCCGGGAGGGAAGAGACTGACCAATCATAAGGCCGGGATGGGTGAATCAGGGTCATTTTTCAGTGTCTCGTGAATTATGATTATTACTCATAATTATGGTTGTGGGTGGGAGTGGGTGGGTGGGTGGGTGGGTGGGGTGTGTTTAGGGGGTGGGTGGGTATATATGTGTGTGTGCGTATGTATGTGTTTATATGTGTGTGAAAGTGAGTCCCAGAAACATGACGGTATATTAGGGGCGGTGCGGATATAGTACACTGCATAACGAAACTTCACTCTACCACCATCTTCTATAAAGTTCCGTACCCATTCACAGCAAGGTTGACTAAAGGTTCCCAGGACATGAACGAGTGATATAAGGATAGGAATTGAGCACTGACGAAGGAGCATTAGATATTTAAATTTACCTGAAGAAGTGAGAGGTGTTAGGGAAGGTAAATTGCTGGAGATGTGAGGGAGGGTAGAGTATCGTGACTACTGGAGGTGTGGAGGTAGAGGTGTGGAGGTAGAGGTGTGGAGGTGTGGAGGTAGAGGTGTGGAGGTGGAGGTGGAGGTGGAGGTGGAGGTAGAGGTGTGGAGGTGGGGAGGTGGAGGTAGAGGTGTGGATGTGGGGAGAGGGAGGTGGAGAGGTGGATGTATTCACCATGCCCCAGCTAGCAGCCTTCAAAGTGGAACTGATGAGTCTGGCTTGTGATGTCGGGAGGAGAGGCAAGTGTCGGCCCCATGACGGAGAGTAGCGACACTGGTGGTGGGGGTCAGGGGATGGTGGTGGTGGTGGGGGTCAGGGGATGGTGGTGGTGGGGGTCAGGGGATGGTGGTGGTGGCCAGGGGGTTGTGGTAGGGGGGGGGGGAGGTGGGATCTTGAAGGTAGATACAATGTGTCTTATTCGATGTCACGTTGATTCAGTGTGTACATAGACAGCCCAGGTATACAATGTACATAGACAATACAGGTATAGGTACATTGGGGGATAACCACACCACACACACACACCTTGTTTTGATAGACCTTGCACAATATCATGTTCAGTTTGGTCGCCGTCTTAGTGGTGTAGCTCAAGTGAGTCAAGCGGGTTCTCATGTCCAGAATCTGTACAGCACAGCACAGCATAACACAGCCCAACACAGTACAGTATAACATAACACAGCTCAGCACAGCATACCACAGCCCAAAACAACACAGCACAGCTCAACACAGCCACATAACACATAAGAGACATGTAATATGGGATACCACAGGGGGGGTAGTGAGATCCACATGTGTCCTTTGTTTATGTCTGGCTGGGAGTCGGGTGTGTGTCCGGGGCCTCCGTGTTTATCTGTTCCCTGGATTAATCGTTCGTGGGAATTATTATAGTTTGAGCTCTCTCTCTCTCTCTCTCTCTCTCTCTCTCTCTCTCTCTCTCTCTCTCTCTCTCTCTTTTTCTTTCTTTCTGTTTTTCTGTCTTTGTTTTCTGTTTTCTTTATCCCTTCCTTCCTGCCCCCCCATCTTTCATTCATTCCATATTCCCTTTTATTTGTTCCTTCCTCTCTTCTTTCTTCATTTCTTCCTCCCTCCATCCTTCCTTCATTGCTCTCTCTCTCTCTCTCTCTCTCTCTCTCTCTCTCTCTCTCTCTCTCTCTCTCTCTCTCGTTCTTCTGACCTGCAGTGATAAGAAACCATTTACCTTATATTTCCTCCTAATGGCCCTGTGGTTGGTGAGGTCACGCTGGGTCACTCGTCCTCTTATGGGTCTTGGGAGTCATGTAATCCCGAGTAGGAGTCCAGGTTAGGTTGGGTTTGGTTAGGTTGGGTTTGGTTAGGTTAGGTTGGGTTTATCTGAAGAATCTCCCAAGCCAGTTTTGTTTTGTGGTTAGCTATGCTGATGGTGACCTGACCTGGCCTAACCTGACCTGGCCTAACCTAACCTATCGTATCCTAACCTAACCTAACTTAACCTATTTATTATGACCTAATGGTGTTTCAACAGGTTAGGTTAGATTAGGTTTGGCTAGGAAAGGTTAGATTAGGTTAGTTTATGGCATTTTAACATGTTAGTATTTTGATAAATATTTAATCTAATCTGAAATTTAACAAAGGCGATAAAAATAACTTTGAGTTTATTGATATTAAGACAATGAAATAATGATTGATTTAAATCCATAATGTGAAAATGAATCTGTTTTTGTTTTCTCGTTATATGCAGGATGTCACGTCACCTTCTCCTCCTCCTTCTTCTTTCTCCTCCCTCCTCTTTCTTCCCTTTTCCTCCTCATCCTCCCAACCTCCTCTTCCATCCCCTATTCCTCAACCTCCTCTCCTTCCTTCCTTCTCCTTTTCCTCAACCTCCCCTCCTTCCTCGCCTTCCTTCCCTCTCCTCTTCCCTCTCTTCTTCCTCAACCTCCCCTCCTTCCTTCCCTCTCCTCTTCCTCAACCTCCTCTCCTTCCTTCCTTCTCCTCTTCCTCAACCTCCCCTCCTTCCTCGCCTTCCTTCCCTCTCCTCTTCCCTCTCTTCTTCCTCAACCTCCCCTCCTTCCTTCCCTCTCCTCTTCCTCAACCTCCTCTCCCTCCTTCCCTCTTCTCTTCCATCCCCTCTTCCTGACCTTCCCCTCCCTCCTTCCGTCTCCTCCTACCTCCTCCTCTTCCTCCAATTTGCAA
Organism: Homarus gammarus; assembly: GCA_958450375.1. NCBI lineage: Eukaryota > Metazoa > Arthropoda > Malacostraca > Decapoda > Nephropidae > Homarus > Homarus gammarus. The sequence goes on from CAUDMG010003026.1 coordinate 176,541, forward strand.
TGGATAGACTGAGAATAGTTTCCTTCCTTTTAGTTTAACCAAATAAGTCAGCCAGACTGGGAATCATATGATGACACTTAAGTAAACAGACAATCCGGTCAACACAGAAAAGAGTGTGTTTACCAAGTGCGTCCTTTCATCATATCTCTCTCTCTCTCTCTCTCTCTCTCTCTCTCTCTCTCTGTGTGTGTGTGTTCCATTACCTTACGAACATCAAAGAAGGAGGGTAAATGAGGCTGGGGGGGGTGGGGGAAGAAGACGAAGCCGAAGTCTGAGCCAGGGTGAAGGATTCGGACGGAGGATGTTGTGGGCGTCGCCATGATTCACGGATGACGTCATCTAGTCGAGGTCACTTGCTGCTGTTGCAGGATGATAAAAACAAACCACTTGTGTGTGTCTTTGTTTTGAATAGGTGGACTGTTTTTATTGAAATTTGATGAGGATATTGCACAATTCCCCCTCGCCCGCCCCCCCCCCCATACCAACATCACCCCCTCTTACCCCTCTCCACCCCATCTTACCCCTCTCCACCCCTCCCCTCCACCCCCTCTTACCCCTCTCCACCCCCCTCTTACCCCTATCCACCATCCACCCTCCCCTCCACCCCCCTCTTACCCCTATCCACCCCTCCCCTCCACCCCCTCTTACCCCTCTCCACCCCTCCCTCCACCCCCACCAGCCCGAATATTTGGCACCAAAAGTAGTTATTATTATTATTATTATTATTATTATTATTATTATTATTGTTGTTTAATCACACTTCCTGATAACGTTCTGTGTACGTATGCATGTTGTGTGGGTGTATGTATGCATGTATGTGTTGTGTATGTATACATGTGTATTTATGTGTATATAAAGTGAATGTTATGTACATATATGTCTTAAGTATGAATGTAATGTGATATGTATACACGCTCTTGAATGTATACCAACCTGTGTATTGGGTGTGACTGTTTTGTATGTGTACGTGACCGTGTATGTATGTGTACTTGACCGCAGATGACATACAATATATGAATTAGTCCGTGTCTGTCTTCGGGTACAAATTGACACGGTTACTACTCGACACGGTTACTACTCGACACGGTTACTACTCGACACGGTTACTACTCGACACTTTACAAATTGACACGGTTACTACTCGACACTTTACAAATTGACACGGTTACAAATTGACACTTTAGAAATTGGCACGGTTACTAATTGACACGGTTACAAATTGACACGGTTATGACTTGACACGGTTACAAATTGACACTTTACAACTTGACACACACGGTTACAACTTGACACACACGGTTACAACTTGACACACACACGGTTACAACTTGACACACACACGGTTACAACTTGACACACACACGGTTACAACTTGACACACACACGGTTACAACTTGACACACACACGGTTACAACTTGACACACACACGGTTACAACTTGACACACACGGGTACTTGACACGGACGAATTAACACAATTGGGTATCAGATGAAGTTTATGACACTAGCAGGTTTTGGGTGTCGCGTTAGCCATTGTTCGTTAAAGTGGTGAGTAACGAAGAGATGTTCAACGAGAGAGTATGCTCGTTTGGTAAGATTTAAACGAGATATTTGAATGAACTGGCAACTAGCAAGGTCTGTTTAACGATATTTGAATGAACTGGCAACTAGCAAGGTCTGTTTAACGATATTTGAATGAACTGGCAACTAGCAAGGTCTGTTTAATGATATTTGAATGAACTGGCAACTAGTAAGGTCTGTTTAACGATATTTAAATGAACTGGCAACTAGCAAGGTCTGTTTAACGATATTTAAATGAACTGGCAACTAGCAAGGTCTGTTTAACGATATTTGAATGAACTGGCAACTAGCAAGGTCTGTTTAACGATATTTGAATGAACTGGCAACTAGCAAGGTCTGTTTAACGGTATTTAAATGAACTGGCAACTAGCAAGGTCTGTTTAACGATATTTGAATGAACTGGCAACTAGCAAGGTCTGTTTAACGATATTTGAATGAACTGGCAACTAGCAAGGTCTGTTTAACGATATTTGAATGAACTGGCAACTAGCAAGGTCTGTTTAACGATATTTGAAGGAACTGGCAACTAGCAAGGTCTGTTTAACGATATTTGAATGAACTGGCAACTAGCAAGGTCTGTTTAACGATATTTGAATGAACTGGCAACTAGTAAGGTCTGTTTAACGATATTTGAATGAACTGGCAACTAGCAAGGTCTGTTTAACGATATTTAAATGAACTGGCAACTAGCAAGGTCTGTTTAACGATATTTGAATGAACTGGCAACTAGCAAGGTCTGTTTAACGGTATTTAAATGAACTGGCAACTAGCAAGGTCTGTTTAACGATATTTGAATGAACTGGCAACTAGCAAGGTCTGTTTAACGATATTTGAATGAACTGGCAACTAGCAAGGTCTGTTTAACGGTATTTAAATGAACTGGCAACTAGCAAGGTCTGTTTAACGATATTTGAATGAACTGGCAACTAGCAAGGTCTGTTTAACGATATTTGAATGAACTGGCAACTAGCAAGGTCTGTTTAACGATATTTGAATGAACTGGCAACTAGCAAGGTCTGTTTAACGATATTTGAAGGAACTGGCAACTAGCAAGGTCTGTTTAACGATATTTGAATGAACTGGCAACTAGCAAGGTCTGTTTAACGATATTTGAATGAACTGGCAACTAGCAAGGTCTGTTTAACGATATTTGAATGAACTGGCAACTAGCAAGGTCTGCTTAACGATATTTAAATGAACTGGCAACTAGCAAGGTCTGTTTAACGATATTTGAATGAACTGGCAACTAGCAAGGTCTGTTTAACGGTATTTAAATGAACTGGCAACTAGCAAGGTCTGTTTAACGATATTTGAATGAACTGGCAACTAGCAAGGTCTGTTTAACGATATTTGAATGAACTGGCAACTAGCAAGGTCTGTTTAACGATATTTGAATGAACTGGCAACTAGCAAGGTCTGTTTAACGGTATTTAAATGAACTGGCAACTAGCAAGGTCTGTTTAACGATATTTGAATGAACTGGCAACTAGCAAGGTCTGTTTAACGATATTTGAATGAACTGGCAACTAGCAAGGTCTGTTTAACGATATTTGAATGAACTGGCAACTAGCAAGGTCTGTTTAACGATATTTGAATGAACTGGCAACTAGCAAGGTCTGTTTAACGATATTTGAATGAACTGGCAACTAGCAAGGTCTGTTTAACGAGGAAGGGTGTTCATTCAGTGTTAAGTATTACCAGGAAAAAAGATGTTTAACGAAGTAATAATATGAAGGTGTTTAACTAAAGCTTGATTAACGAGTGATAAACTGGCGACTAATACTTGATAAACGAAGGAAAACTAAAAACTTAACGAAATGTGAACAAATCCCTAAAATAAACGAGGAAAAAAAAATGATACTTCCCAACTAATTTAACGAGCCGACAGGAACACAACACACATTAAACGAAGGAAATAGCTACTTGAAGCATGTTAAACGAGAAAGAAGATCGTTAGTTAGCGTAAAAAGCGAAAAAAATAACAAGAATTGGACTTGTTTTGAATAATCGTGTGTGTGTGTGTGTGTGTAGAGGAAGAGACGAACACGTGGGCGGATGTTGACGTGGGGGGGGGGGGGGGGGGGGAGGATGTTACGTAGGCAGGAGTGAGGAAATAGGTGGGGGAGGGGAGGGGGTGGGGTGGTGGTGGTTAGATAGGGGGAAAGAAGGATAAAGGGGAACAGGATGAGAGGAGAATGAAAGGGGGAGAAGGGGGTAGGGGGGGGAAGGGTATTATGTATGTATGTCAGGGGAGAATATAATGAAGGTGAAGTTATTGTTATCCCTCAGTCGTACAATTTTATTAATAGTGTCTTTTGTGTTTTTATTTTTATTTTCCCTCTTCCCTTGTTCTATGTTTCCTCTTCATTTGTCCTCTTTCCTCTTCATTTGTCCTCTTTCTTTCCTCTTCATTTGTCCTCTTTTTCCCCCCTCTTCATTTGTCCTCTTTTTCCCCCCTCTTCATTTGTCCTCTTTTTCCCCCTCTTCATTTGTCCTCTTTTTCCTCTTCATTTGTCCTCTTTTTTCCCCCTCTTCATTTGTCCTTTTTCTTTCCTCTTCATTTGTCCTCTTTTCCCTCTTCATTTGTCCTCTTTTCCCTCTTCCTTTGTTCTTTTTCTTTCCTTTCTTTGTCCTTTTCCCTCTTCCTTTGTTCTTTTTCTTTCCTCTTCCTTTGTCTTGTTCTTCCTCCTCTTATTCGTTATTCTTTGTATTATTATTCATGTTATTATTCCTTTATGTCTTGTTCATTTTTATCACTTCCTCCCCCTCCTTCCTTCCCCTCCTCTTCTTTTCCTTTATTTGGCCCTTCTTCACTTCTTCTTTCTTCACCTCCTCTTACTCCTTCCTTCACTCTCCTCCTCCTCTTTCCTCTGTGACATGAAACACCCCTAACATACATACATACATAGGTCCTACATACATACATACATACATAGGTCCTACATACATACATACATACATAGGTCCTACATACATACATACATACATACATAGGTCCTACATACATACATACATACATAGGTCCTACATACATACATACATACATACATAGGTCCTACACACATACATACATACATAGGTCCTACACACATACATACATACATAGGTCCTACACACACACACACACACACACACACACACACACACACACACACTGATTATGTATGTTTACGCTTGGCTGTTTCAAGGACTGGGGACAAGAAATACTGTGTGAGAACCTGGTGTAAAAGAGACTCCCACAGGAAAAGACCTTACCTAACGTAACCACAACCTAACCTAACGTAACCACAACCTAACCTAACGTAACCACAACCTAGCCTAACGTAACCACAACCTAACCTAACGTAACCACAACCTAACGTAACCACAACCTAACCTAACGTAACCACAACCTAACCTAACGTAACCACAACCTAACGTAACCACAACCTAACCTAACGTAACCACAACCTAACGTAACGTAACCACAACCTAACCTAACGTAACCACAACCTAACCTAACGTAACCACAACCTAACCTAATCTTACCATTACCTAACCTAACCACAACGTAACCTAAACTAACCTAAACTAACCTAACCTAACCACAACCTAACCTAGCCTAATCTTACCACAACCTAACCTAACCACAACCTAACCTAAACTAACCACAACCTAACCTAGCCTAACCTCAACCTAACCTAAACTAACCTAACCACAACCAAACCTAAACTAACCTAACCTAACCACAACCTAACCTAGCCTAATCTAGCCACAACCTAACCTAGCCTAATCTAACCACAACCTAACCTAGCCTAATCTAACCACAACCTAACCTAACGTAACCACAACCTAACCTAAACTAACCTAACCACAACCTAACCTAAACTAACCTAACCACAACCTAACCTAACCACAACCTAACCACAACCTAACCTAACCTAAACTAACCTAACCACAACCTAACCTAGCCTAATCTAACCACAACCTAACCTAACGTAACCACAACCTAACCTAACCACAACCTAACCACAACCTAACCACAACCTAACCTAACCTAACCTAACCACAACCTAACCTAACCTAACCTAACCTAACCACAACCTAGCCTAACCTAACCTAACCTAACCACAACCTAAACTAACCTAACCACAACCTAACCTAAACTAACCTAACCTAACCACAACCTAACCTAACCACAACCTAACCTAACCACAACCTAACCTAAACTAACCACAACCTAAACTAACCACAACCTAACCTAACCACAACCTAACCTAACCACAACCGAACCTAAACTAACCTAACCTAACCTAACCACAACCTAGCCTAACCTAACCTAACCTAACCACAACCTAAACTAACCTAACCACAACCTAACCTAAACTAACCTAACCACAACCTAACCTAACCACAACCGAACCACAACCTAACCTAACCACAACCTAACCTAACCACAACCTAACCTAACCACAACCTAACCTAAACTAACCTAGCCTAACCACAACCTAACCTAACCACAACCTAACCTAACCACAACCTAACCACAACCTAACCTAAACTAACCTAACCACAACCTAACCTAACCTAAACCTAACCTAACCTAAACCTAACCACAACGTAACCTAAACTAACCTAACCACAACCTAAACTAACCTAACCACAACCTAACCTAACCACAACCTAAGGATGTTAATAGCGTCCTTGAAGGTATTTGTCCACTTTCGCCGCCATTTTATCTGTCGATGTCCTTTGAGAGTCACTTGTAGAGTCTCTGTTCACTTCCGGCGCCATTTTGTTCATTAATTTCTACGCCATTAAGAGGTCGTTTGAGACAAGTTCATATGGTCTACGGTTACAGGGGGAGTTACAGGGAGAGTTACAGGGGGAGTTACAGGGGGAGTTACAGGGAGAGTTACAGGGGGAGTTACAGGGAGAGTTACAGGGAGAGTTACAGGGGGAGTCAGAGGAAGCGTTACAGGGGGAGTTACAGGGGGAGTTACAGGGAGAGTTACAGGGGAGTTACAGGGAGAGTTACAGTAAGTTGAGACCTGGGAGCTCTGAGCCAGCCTTGTGTCGAGTTCCTAGCGAGTTTACCTTAACAGCCAATCAAATCCAAGACGTAATCAACGTAACCTAACCTAACCACAACGTAACCTAACCACAACGTAACCTAACCTAACCACAACGTAACCTAACCTAATCTAACAGCCAATGAAATCCAAGACCTAAACCAACAGCCAATCAAATCAAACTTTACATAACACACCCGGACCAACCAACAGCTGACAGCGACACTCATCTCCTCCTCCTCTTCCCCCGTCCTCCTCCTCCTCTTCTTCCTCCTCCTCCTCCTCCTTCTCTTCCTCCTCCTCCTCCTTCTCTTCCTCCTCCTCCTCGTCTTCCATCTCTTCCTCCTCCTCCTCCTCCTCCTTCTCTTCCTCCTCCTCCTCGTCTTCCATCTCTTCCTCCTCTTCCTCCTTTTTCTCCTCCTTATCTTCCCCTCCTCCTCCTCCTCCTTCTCTTCCTCTTCCTCCTCCTCCTCTTCTTCCTCCTCCTCCTCCTCCTCCTCCTCCTCCTTCTCTTCCTCCTCCTCCTCGTCTTCCTTCTCTTCCTCCTCCTCTTCGTTCCCCTCTTCCTCCTCTTCCTCACCTCACAGGCTTCAGTCAGTAAACATCAGATTATATATACCTGTATGATAGTGTGGATATTTAAGTTACATGTGTGGATATTTGTGTTACATGTGTGGATATTTGAGTTACATGTGTGGATATTTGTGTTACATGTGTGGATATTTGAGTTACATGTGTGGATATTTGAGTTACATGTGTGGATATTTGAGTTACATGTGTGGATATTTGAGTTACATGTGTGGATATTTGAGTTACATGTGTGGATATTTGAGTTACATGTGTGGATATTTGAGTTACATGTGTGGATATTTGAGTTACATGTGTGGATATTTGAGTTACATGTGTGGATATTGAGAAGGGAGTTGGGATTTTGACTTAACCTTTTTATTTATTTTTTTACTTTTCTCAATTTTTATTTTGCTCTCTCTCTCTCTCTCTCTCTCTCTCTCTCTCTCTCTCTCTCTCTCTCTCTCTCTCTCTCTCTCTCCAGATATCAGCAAGTGTACAGGCAGTTGTAGGAGTTATAGACAGTTGTAGGAGTTATAGGCAGTTGTAGGAGTTATAGGCAGTTGTAGGAGTTATAGACAGTTGTAGGAGTTATAGGCAGTTGTAGGAGTTATAGGCAGTTGTAGGAGTTATAGGCAGTTGTAGGAGTTATAGACAGTTGTAGGAGTTATAGACAGTTGTAGGAGTTATAGGCAGTTGTAGGAGTTATAGGCAGTTGTAGGAGTCATAGGCAGTTGTAGGAGTTATAGGCAGTTGTAGGAGTTACAGACAGTTGTAGGGGTTATAGGCAGTTGTAGGAGTTATAGACAGTTGTAGGAGTTATAGGCAGTTGTAGGAGTTATAGACAGTTGTAGGAGTTATAGGCAGTTGTAGGAGTTGTAGGCAGTTGTAGGAGTTATAGGCAGTTGTAGGAGTTATAGGCAGTTGTAGGAGTTATAGACAGTTGTAGGAGTTATAGGCAGTTGTAGGAGTTATAGGCAGTTGTAGGAGTTATAGGCAGTTGTAGGAGTTATAGGCAGTTGTAGGAGTTATAGACAGTTGTAGGAGTTATAGGCAGTTGTAGGAGTTACAGGCAGTTGTAGGAGTTATAGGCAGTTGTAGGAGTTATAGGCAGTTGTAGGAGTTATAGGCAGTTGTAGGAGTTATAGGCAGTTGTAGGAGTTATAGGCAGTTGTAGGAGTTATAGGCAGTTGTAGGAGTTACAGACAGTTGTAGGAGTTATAGGCAGTTGTAGGAGTTACAGACAGTTGTAGGAGTTATAGGCAGTTGTAGGAGTTATAGACAGTTGTAGGAGTTATAGGCAGTTGTAGGAGTTACAGACAGTTGTAGGAGTTATAGGCAGTTGTAGGAGTTATAGGCAGTTGTAGGAGTTACAGACAGTTGTAGGAGTTATAGGCAGTTGTAGGAGTTACAGACAGTTGTAGGAGTTATAGGCAGTTGTAGGAGTTATAGACAGTTGTAGGAGTTATAGGTAGTTGTAGGAGTTATAGGCAGTTGTAGGAGTTATAGGCAGTTGTAGTTGGTGAAGCAATTAAGGTAAATATATTCTTAACTCCTGTTCCCAAGCGGTTTGTTGATATGCGAAGTGAATGTCAATGCAATAGAGGTCATTTCTGTGTTATATTGGTTAGATTAGGTTGTGTGTTGGTTGTGGTTAGGTTGTGTGCTGGTTGTGGTTAGGTTGTGTGCTGGTTGTGGTTAGGTTGTGTGTTGGTTGTGGTTAGGTTAGGTTGTGATGTGACGTGGGATATTGTTGGGTTAAGTTGTCACATGACGTCAGACCTGGCCTTAATGGTGTAACGTCAGACCTGGCCTTAATGGTGTGACGTCAAACCTGGCCTTAATGGTGTGACGTCAATACCTGGCCTTAATGGTGAGACGTCATACCTGGCCTTAATGGTGTGACGTCAGACCTGGCCTTAATGGTGAGACGTCAGACCTGGCCTTAATGGTGTGACGTCAGACCTGGCCTTAATGGTGAGACGTCAGACCTGGCCTTAATGGTGTGACGTCAGACCTGGCCTTAATGGTGTGACGTCAGACCTGGCCTTAATGGTGTGACGTCAGACCTGGCCCTAATGGTGTGACGTCAGACCTGGCCCTAATGGTGAGACGTCAGACCTGGCCTTAATGGTGTGACGTCAGACCTGGCCCTAATGGTG
>CAUDMG010003027.1:0-47562 GCA_958450375.1 Homarus gammarus
AGGACGACCTATCTTGGTGGCGGCCCTTTGAACTAACTGCAAAACAACACAGAAAAAACAACTTTCAGCACTTCAATATCACCACCTATTGAACAATATTTTATTCAAAAGTACGGACTGAGATTTTGTCCTTAACTGTCCAAGTCAAGCTACTTGGGCTGAATTCGTTGATCAGTCCTGGGACGAATATTACCAACGGTGTGAATAGATTCCGTGGAATAAATTCAGGGCATTCCCGTCCAGGGAGCCTCAACAAACTCTGTAAATATTGCCATTGGCCTGCCATTGGCACATATACGGACTTTGGTAATGTTCCATGAGCGGGAATGTCCTGAATTCATTCCACGGAATCTATCCACGCCGTTGGTAATATTGGGCCCTGGTTTTCGAAATATACGTATGTGGTGACTTGCAGCAAAAATATCGGCATAATTTGTAGGGCATTGAGTTGTAAAACAATATCATATTATGAACCAGTGTACACAGTAGTCGAATAATCCAATTCAATAACTTGATTTTAACAGGTTGTGCCACATTGCCAGTCCCTTTATTATTTACAGTTTTTTCGCGTTTTTCATGCCAAACCCAAAAGTATCCACAAACCTTCTAATGCAATGATGTAAAAAACTCAAACATATTCGGAATTAGCGTGGCCGATAGACAAATAATCCAACCCAAGCAATTAGATTTTGAAAACTTTTGCCAAACTGTCACTCCCTACTGTACACTGGTGTATAAAGAAAATGTTGTTGACTCTTTTTAGTTTATAAAATAGAAATAAACAACTTGAGATAAATAAAACTGTGACCCGTTTTCACAGCCATACCTCGCTCACCGGGCCAGACACTATACCTACGGCCAAACTTAACTTAACCCATCCCAACCCAACCCAACCCAACCCAACCCAACTTAACTTAACCCAACTTAACCCAACTTAACTTAACTTAACTTAACCTAACCTAACCTAACCTAACCTAACCTAACCTAACCTAACCTAACTTAACCTAACCTAACCTAACAATCAAGTGGTGATATTTATAAACTACATTCCCGATGAACTTCAAAATAAATCGTAACTTAATTATTTTGGGTGTAAGAAATAACCAAAAACAATTTACGGACAAAACGTTGATGTATTGAAGTAAAAGTTCGTAATTATGGGGGAAATTGTCCAATATATAAAGGTAAGATTTAGTAATGAGTAAAGATCCTATGCACGAATATGTAAAACCTGAAATATTAATTAGAAAAAGATTTGACTTAATGTGACTCCTAAGTACGTAGAGAAATAAGTGTAAGAGAATGAGTAGAACAAAATAACAATACGCAGGGGAGGGGGGGGGGGTTTAACTTATAAGTGATAAATGACCAACACGATAAAGATACAACTAACATGTAATACACAGAATAGGAGGGAGGTGTACATGGTTTATGACAAGAAGGTTCACTACCTCTGCTGTTTACCTACCTACACACACACCCACACACACACACACACACACACTCCGGCACCATATGAAATTTTCGTTTTTAAATACATAACATCATTACCTGGGCGAAACAATTTGGTGGTCTGGCCAAAGGAATTAAGAATAATGGAACATGCATTACAATACTCGAAGATAAAATTACTTCGTTAGTAATTACGTTACCTGGTGGTGTTAACGACCAATTGACACGCAAACGTAATTAACAGGATAACAAGGCGGGAACATGTTCTACTCTGGTTTATTTTCAGATTACTGTTGATATGTGTAGTGAAGTGGGAGGATCTTACAGTAAGGTGAAGATTGTTAGTCCTCCTTATTACGCGCACACACACACACACACACACACACACACACTTGATGTTACGTAACTATTTTGTTAATTATTTCTCAATAGTTTATACATATTTAACAACATAAGGGGAACTATCGTACAAAGATATATAACTGGTGTTTAATTCAGAAGTTTCCAAGAGTTATGTCAGATCATGAGAGAGAGAGAGAGAGAGAGAGAGAGAGAGAGAGAGAGAGAGAGAGAGAGAGAGAGACGTGTATCTAACTCCGTTTTACCTCAGAGAGAGAGTCTTTCTGTGTCACGTGATGGTAAACATGTTATATAAGGTTAGGAAAGCTGAAATACTTATTAAAGTGATATGTGATAAAAAACGTTGATTAATCAGCTATGTTATTCAGAAACACATAAATAATGTGTAGCGATAAACATACACAAAAACTATATATTTTCTTTTATTGGTGATATGTCGTTATATAGACAATGTGATCGTATAATATGTCGTAATATAACACTGTAATCGTTTAATATGTCGTAATATAACACTGTAATCGTTTAATATGTCGTAATATAACACTGTAATCGTTTAATATGTCGTAATATAACCACAGTGTAATAGTTTAAAATTTATGAAAACTTAATACCTTAATTCAGCCAAATGCCATAAGAGAGACGAGACCTGTCAGACAATAAGCCTGATTGAATGATTTCCTCAGTAACATACAAGTGAACCAAACTTGGGTACTACACAACTACAGTATCACTCAATGACTTATTTTACACTATATCTACTTCCACTTAACATTTCTATATCAGTTCAACAACCATCACTCAACCTTGTTCCATTTTATGTAAAGTTCGTTAATCAATAAGAGGAATTATTATCACAACACAAGCATTCATTAATCAGTCTCCATTGCGAATCATTTTGCTGGGGTGTGTGGGAGGATTACGCTGGATAATAACTTTAGTGTTTTGTATATCCAGAAGAATCTTAACTCCAGCTTACTCCAACTAATAACTAACCTAATCTAACACAACCTAACCTAATCTAATCTAACCTAACCTGAAAAATCTCCACAACTTACTCCAACTAATAACTAACCAAACATAAGCTAACATAATGACAGACAGACAGACAGACAGACAGACAGACAGACAGACACACACACACAGACAGACACACACACACACACACACACACACACACACACACACACACGTCAGTGAAGTTGTCAAATCCTCCAGTTTCCGTCTCCACCTCCTCCGCCGACTCAAGCCCCTCGGAGTTCCTGCACCCGAGCTCCTCAGTGTTTACACAACATTCATACTTCCCAAGCTCACCTATGCCTCCCCCACCTGGTCTTCCTCCCTAAATGCCACACAACGTAAGCACCTAGAAAAAGTGCAAAAGAGGGCATGCAAGATTATTTTCTCCCCTTCCTACTCCACATATCAAGAAGCGCTCAACACACTGACCCTTTCGACTCTCACCCACCATCACCACGACCTCATCTGCAAATTTGGTAAGAAGCTTCTACACCATCCTCGACACCGGCTCCTACTACCACCTGAGATCCCAAGTCCGAGAATTGCTGTTCGACACCACAACCGCATCCAGCCCATACGTGCACGAACTGATCGCTATAAGAACAGCCCAGTCCCAACCATTGTAAAAATTATCAATAACTTGTAATAAACCAGTGTATTCACTCCCAGTAAACACTACTCCTTGCCCTGTCACTATGTTGAAATGAACTGTAGTTTGAGCTTTTCCCCATCTAGTTATTATATGTCTTATTTGTGTCACTTATGTTACTTGTATATTATTTGTTATTCGAAACCCATTCCCCAAATATGTAACTGTATATTTTCAGCCTTCTGGCTGCCAAGCTCTTTCAATAAACCGTTAATTATTATTATTATTATTATTATTATTATCAAACCATAAATATGTTATATGGAACATAAATATAACTTCCAAAATCACTCTCATATACTTCCTAACCGCGGCCTGACGAAATAGTACACCTGTAACGTTCTGTCAGGGCTCAGATCGAGGCTCCTCCTTACTGATCATCTATACGTGTGTGTGAGTGTGAGATGTTTCCTAGTAAGTAATAAAAAAGGCGGGGATCCGCTTTTGAATTTTGCCACATACAGCGGCTAGTTTATTGTGCACCCATATTCATCCCGTGAACGGTAGCGTAGGCAGATTATAGTTAAACAGTAGAAGTCAGAATATTATGGCACTGAATGTTAAAAACAATGTATTTCCAAAAATTATTTGTTTAGTTCTGTAGAGTACATCGCCCTCTCCCTCAACCTGCAATTATTCAATAAATTATTTGTTCCCTCGTGTTAAATGTGTAAGGCAGTTTAGTGTTAAGTTTGGTGCCGTTTGTTGTAGATGATTCAAACTCTCGACTCTTCTGTTGTTGTTGTTTTCTTTGTTTTTTGTTTCTCTTTTTATTGATCTTCGATTCTTGACTTGTTCTTGTAACTACATGTACGCGTCGATGAGAGAGAGAGAGAGTTGGTTAGTTTTGTCTCTCTTCCCACAACACAGTCAGAGGGGCAGCACTACGTCACTCATCACCCGTCTAAAAATGACTGTTTATAATTCCTTGTAACTTTCAACGTAAGATATATGACGAAATTATTACATCATCATAACATAAAACGACTCAAAATGAAGACCGTTTTATTCCCTGGAAATTAAAGCCTCTTGCCCCCTTGACACTTTTTTCGTGGCTAATTCCTTTTTTCTTTTTTTTACTTACCGTGAACACAGAGATGGTAAGAGCCTTCAAGAACGGCCGATGAATCATTGAGCGAGGGGCGTAGAGACCACCAGTAATTGTGGAGATGAAATATGATATCGCGAGTAATGACCCATTATTCAGTCTCTTATGGCTACCTCACTACCTCGTAAAACCTCCAAGTTGGCCTCTTTTGCCCCGCCAACTTCAAATATTCTGTCTTCATTACATATCTGCTTCATCAGTCTGTAGAATATTCTCTGTCCATCACCTCTCTCTTTACTACCTACATCTTGTAACTCAACTGCTCCCTCGACCACACACACACATTTCGTCTTGCCGTTGTTGCTGTTAACTAGTGACTATAACTTAATGATCCCACTAGAGTAAGTGTAGTGTAGGATAGATCTGTGGAACGATGGACATACAACTCTGAAATACATCTTGATTCTCTTGTTCCCGTGTCAGAATCACCGCTGTTACCTCATAATTGATCGGTAATGAGAATATTTGCGTTTGCATTCGGTCATAAAATAAGACACTGTTTCTTTATGGAATTGAATTACGTTTTACATCCCCCCCCCCCCCAAGTCCTCGTTTGCTGGTTAGTTAACGTCTAGTTTATGGGTCCTCATGGTTCAGTCACTACACCTTTCATATCTCGAAAACATCGTAACTCACTTAATTGTTTACCTACACGAAACGCTGACAACCTTTCCGTCCCTACTTCTCTACTTCCCTCCCTCCCTCCCCTCTCCCTACCCCCCTCCCCTAACCCCCTTTACTTCCTCCCCTCCTCTAACCCCCTTTACCTCCCCCCCTACCCCCCTTAACTCCCTCCCTCCCTACCTCTTCCCCAACTCTTGCCAGCCTACGGAGACCTTCTCATCTCACACACCCTAACATTCTCGACATACTTCTCTCCTACTCGTCAACTTTCAGTGACTTCACCATCCTCTCTCCTTACCGTCACCTCCTCTCTTCTTTACCATCATCCACCATCTTCACAATACATTCTCTACTACTTCATCCGTTTCTCATCCTCCACTGAGCTCGTCTCTTGCCAGCTCCTGGACCTCTCTGATGCTGAACTTTATGTTCCTTCAGTTCTATTACAATATAAATTTATATTTTATTTATCTTAGTGTTTCCCTGTTGTCTCTAAACTCAGCTACTAAAGCCGTCTACCCTGGGAGTGATTTACGGTTAACAAATTTATTGGCAAAGCTTGGAGTTCAGTTTGCCTATACTGAGTAATTCAGTCAAGCCTTGTCACTGAGGGTGCTATCACTGTTCACTGCCACACAGGACAGGTTTATATACAGTAGAAGTCATATTCTATTTGAGGACTAAAATCAATGTGGGCTAGCAGCAAATTTTGGATGGACAGCAAGAATGTCCCCAAGCACCCCTGAATGTATACATGACCCAGTAGGAACACGAGGAAACAGAATATCTCTTATATGGCCTTCAACCTTCCAGCCCCGAAATCCCTCTAATCTCTACAACCCAAAACTCTCACAAACATAACCAAACAACCTCACAACCTCCATGACAAAGAACTCACCAACTCCTACAACGCCGTGTACTGTAGATAGCGTATCCTCACCAGCTGTTTCCTGGGCCTGGCCAGACCCACCACAGCTCCGCTCGTAATTCCTACCACGTGGACCTGAGTTTATTTTCTCCTCTCCTAACATTTAGACATTGGGACTTTTATGATTAAATATTGTTGATGATGACACTGGGTCTGTGTAAACCCTCACTAAGATGTAAGACCACTGTTATGACGAAAACATTTGTCCTTTTCAGAAGAAATTGTACGCGAGAGAATCAACTCAACTGTGGAGGAAGGGTGGAGAGCAGGACGGTGTGAGGAGTAAGGAGACGCCGCCACGGTCAAAGTGCGACACCGTATTTGTTATTTCTGCCGTGTGTTTACCCTGGGAGATGAGGGCTGGTGCAGGGCTGGTGGCATATGGGCCCCAACGCTGACGGACGGCCCCCACCCCTCCCCTCCCCTCTCCGCTTCTGCACTGCAAGCTTGGAGATCTTCGAAAAGTAAGAAAATCATTTGTTTGCGGAATAATGTCATTCTAAACACACAAGTGAATTTCCAAGATGTATAATTCCATATAAGATTTCAGTCTGATGTCTGTTAATATTTTTTTTAAACTCATAAACTTTCTTTGAGTAGAATGAATATCATGTTCTTTTAAGCAGTAGAGAGAAAGTGTGTCTTGAAAGTGAATCATGTACAAGGACTTAAATTTCCCTGAGTCTTGTGATCTGCTAGAATTTACCGTCTGTTTTCACTGTCAGGGGTTTGGTAACACTAATCACCTGTCATCACAATCATGTTTTTCCTGAAGGTTAACTTTTAAAAGGACTGCGTCAATTTGTTCCATTTTAAAACATTGGTTACTGAAACTTATTGCAATGAAATATACCATTCAGTAGCTAAACTTTAAGAGATTCACACACACACACACACATACACACACAAAAAGGAATGGAACCAGTGTTAAACAGAGGTGAACAGTGGTGAACAGTGCTTAAGTCAGTGAGAACAACTCAACAGTAACAGTCGTACTCAAGTTAACCTTCACACAGTGAGGTCCCAGGTACCCAGTGATAACGGCCCGTGAGACCCAACAACCAGCGATGTGTTAATCCGTCTACGATAGGAAGGCCTGGGGCCACACCTCACTCATATAACACCATCTGTGAGGGAATTACTACACCACGTCAAGTCCCTCATAACACCATCTGTGAGGGAATTACTACACCACGTGATGCCCCTCATAACACCATCTGTGAGGAAGTTACTACACCACGTCAAGTCCCTCATAACACCATCTGTGAGGGAATTACTACACCACGTGAGGTCCCTCATAACACCATCTGTGAGGGAATTCGTACACCACGTGATGCCCCTCATAACACCATCTGTGAGGGAGTTACTACACCACGTGAGGCCCCTCGTAACACCATCTATGAGGGAATTACTACACCACGTGAGGCCCCTCATAACACCATCTGTGAGGGAATTACTACACGTGAGGTCCCTCATAACACCATCTGAGGGAACTACTACACCACATAGGTCCCTCCTAACACCATCTGTGAGGGAATTACTACACGTGAGGCCCCTCATAACACCATCAGCGAGGGAATTACTACACCACGCCAGGTCCCTCATAACAACATCTGAGGGAACTACTACACCACGTGAGTTCCTCCTAACACCATCTGGGAGGGAGTTACTACACTACGAGTTTGCTGTTCAACACCTACATTAATCTGTATGTTCACTGTATGTTCCTTTACCTTTCTCTAATGAAGGCTTTTGTTAAACCACCAATGTATGTAATAAGTCATTTATGTCCAATGGATATTTTCAGCCTTCGGGCTGCAGAACTTTTTCAATAAACCGTTAATTATTATTATTATTATTATTATTACACACACACACATTTTAAAGGGTGGGGTCAGAATTTTTACAACCAATGAAGAAGATATTTATGAAGCTGTGTTGGTGTTACGAGACAAAACGCTGTCCGCCTTTCTGTTGAATCGTGAATTAAAAGGCAGATACAACAGAGAGAGAGAGAGACAGAGAGAGAGAGAGAGAGAGAGAGAGAGAGAGAGAGAGAGAGAGAGAGGTGCTAGTGTGAAAGATTGTGAATAATTAGGTGGGAAAGTATATGTATGAATGAATGACTGAATGAGTGTGTAAAACTGAGTGTGTGTGAGTGAATTAGTGAAAAAGTGTGTGTGTGTGTGTGTGTGTGTGTGTGTGTGTGTGTTATATGTGTATTATTCGTGTATTTTCATCCTCCATCTCTCTAGTTTTTTCAACATGTGTTTGTGCCGCGGGTTCATGTTTGGTTATTTGAGTGCATGACTATGGCAGTATGTTTGCGTGTCTGTCAATCACATCTTGACAGCTAATTGAAATCCCTCTTAACATGATGTAATGCGGATGTGTAGACGGTGAGCTGAGCTAAAATAATGGTGTACTGGTTTACGTTATATCATGAGAGCGACAAATTTAACATGATACACATACCCACATAGGATACATAACTCACACAAACGTAAGTCAAATAAAAAAGTTTGTATAAAATGAGTCACCAGTGCGTCATCAGCACTTGTCACCAGTCGGTCATCAAACACTTGTTGCCATCTGCTTGATCTACGAAGCGTCACCAAGCACTGTAGTGTCAGTAGGCAGTGTCAGTAGGCAGTGTCAGCAGGCAGTGTCACCAAACCGCATCACCAGGAGACCTTACACTTAAGCGTCACCAGGCAGCGTCATCAGGAAACGTCACCAGGCACTGTCACCAGAAGGGCACCAGCTGGGTGGTCTTGGCTGACAAGGGCGGTACAGGTGGCACTCCCGCCGGGCTCTAAGTGGCGCTGTTTACATTATGTGCCCTGAGTGACAGTCAGCTGGCAGGGTGGGCACGGAGGGTGGTGGGCACTGTGGTGGTGGGCACGGAGGGTGATGGGCACTATGGTGGTGGGCACGGAGGGTGGTGGGCACTGTGGTGGTGGGTACGGAGCTTTTTCAGAGGGTGGGTTCAGAGGGTGGGCAGGAAGATTGGATTGATTGACGCTGTTTCGAATTCTGCAGTGCTGGTGGTGATGGGAATGGTGTTGACGGTCGTAGTGATGATGATCCTGACAGTGATGATGATGTGATGATGATGACGATGGTCATGTTGTCTCTTGTTCATCATTGGTTCTCTCTCGTCATGTGATTATTGCTGCCCTTCTTTTAATCCGATTCATATCACTCCTGGAGCTGTTGTTGTTACCGTCTCTACTGTTGTTGTTAATATATCTGTTGTTGCTGCTGTTGTTTTTGTTATTAATGGAGATACTCTGTGGTAAATAAAGTCGTCTAGTGTTAATCAATTAGTTTATTTGTTTTTGCTGTTGTTGTTGTTGTTGCTGCTTTTATTGTTAGTTCCCCGCCTGTTGTTGTTACTGTTGGTAATTGTATAGAATTATAGAATTACTACCTTAGGTTTGTTTACTATTTATCCTGACAGTGTACAGCCGAGAATACATCCACCAATCACCATTACCTGCAGCCTTACTTCACCAGGTATTGCCAGGTAAAATTGGGAGCACGAGAGCCAGGGTGGGGTCGATGGAACTTTGGCTGGCCGTACAGTACGTCTATTAGTCCCTGTATTTGTGCTTCTACAAACTTTTACGTATATTACACTAGTAGTTGTGCTATAAATAATAAAGTTACCATGACCTCCAAGTGTCGAAGTTTTAGGAGTACAAACCCGTAAGAGTGGGTGTGTGTGTGTGTGTTAATTTATATTCATAAAAGAAATTTAAGAACCCGATACAAGCAGATAATTCTCACAGTGTAAGACCACAACTAACACTGCCTCCGTGTCTCTCTCAAAGAAAATAAGTTCCTTGCGTGGCTTTCATTAAGTGCATCCTAATGATATAACTAGTTCTCTATATACACAAGACATGCACACAAGGACCATTTAACTGATCCAAGTATTCTGTATGCACCGCCGCAACACACCGCGCATACAACTGTGGATGAATGTACACGGCAAGCGTATTCCTCAGCTTGTGTTCGGTCAATGTTTCCACTTAAATAGACTTGGCTCCTCCTAGAAATGGGTTTTGTATTGAGGGTCATGCGTCAGTCCACACACCGCGCCACACTCGTGAGGCTGCAACTATGTGACTGCTTATCGCTTCGTCTTTGTTCTTTTTCATGTCCCCGCCATAGTAAGAGGGGGGTATATAACGGTACTCCTGGCCGTTTGCCCCCGCCCCCCTCCCCTCCCCGTACGTCTGTCTACTATTAGCAGCAGCCTCGGTACACAAGGCAGGAATGTGGCCTTCACTTAACCTAAATAAACCCAGGGACCAACCATAGCTGGGTCGCACGTGTTGTTGTGTATCTTTATATATATATATACACATTTACACAAACATAATCACATATACAAGCAAGGATAACCACAAGCACATCCATATATGCGAATAGTGTGTTTGGGTTGTGTCATGGGTTAGTTATTGTCTGTCGGTACAGGCACTAGACATCCTACCCTGTCCCATATATGGGTGTTTTAAGGGCCTTATTTCATATTCCCCCGACCCTACTGGCAGATGCTGGTCTAGGGAGGTTGTCTATTGCCTGGGCGTGTAGATCGGGGGTGGAAATGGACCCTTTGAGATTTGGTGACTTTTTGAGAACCAAGTATGGTTGTTGTCGTTATCTGGTGGGAGTCTTTAAAGGAGTTCTTGCTCTGATAATTTATTAGTTCTCCACATTATGTTGCATTATTTTCACTGCATTACGTAGCGAGTCCATTGTATCTTGTTTTTGGTTTTGGGGATCTCTCAGATTCGTGGTTTGTTCACTGTGCGTTAATGGGGTGTTGTGGGGATGAGTATGGCGTGTGTAGGGGGTAGGTGTATTAATGAGGGAGGTCGAAGGATGTGGGAGGGGTGTAGGCAATTAGCAAAGAATGACATAGATAGCTATGAAGAGGAGGAAGAGGAAGGAGAAGAGGAGGAGGAGGAAGATTAGGAAGAGGAAAAAGAGAAGGACGTGTTCTTGTTGATGACGACGATGATGATGAGAGAGAGAGAGGGAGAGAGAGAGAGAGAGAGAGAGAGAGAGAGAGAGAGAGAGAGAGAGAGAGAGAGAGAGAGAGAGGAAAGGACATACACACACACATGTACAGATCTCACCCAGCTGACTTGCCCTGGATCACACCTCGGATCAAAAGACTTATGCAACAGAGAGACAGAGCCTTTCATCTCAATGACCACATCCGCTACAGGTCCCTTCTCAACCGAGTCATCCGCGAAATACGCACTGCAAAGAAGTCCCACTACCCAACCAAATTACAACACCTGAAGCAGACCAACATCAGTCAATGGAATGGTAAGCTTAAAGAACTCTGTGGACTAAACAATAAGACACACCCCCTCCCCTTCCTTAGCCATCTCACTAATGTTGACGCAGCTGAGCAAACAAATAACCATTTCGATAATATATGCCAGACGCTCCCCCGGCTTGACACAACCACTCTCCCTGCTTACCTACCAGCCCCCCTTCCCACTGACTTAGTAGAAGAATTTGAAGTAGCACAACGCTTGGACAAACTAAAATTAAAACGCTCTACCACCCCCATTGACTTACCAATGAAACTCTTCAAGGAGTTCTCCCCGGAGCTTGCTAAACCCCTATGCTCCATCATCAATGCTTCTCTCAGTCAAGCCAGATGCCCAGCTGACTGGAAGACCTCTTATGTATCACCAGTGCCCAAGTCAACCAGCCCACAATCCTTAAATCAGCTACGACCTATTGCAATCACCCCAATACCCAGCCTAATCTGTGAAAGTTTTGTGTTCGACTGGGCTTATGCTGATATTGCAGGAATCGTAGACCCTTAGCAATTTGGCAACATGAACTTCCTCCACCACTCACTGTCTTGTCAGCTTTCTCGATTACATATACCGCCATCTCAAGAAACGAAAAACGTCTGTAGCTGTTGCCTTCATTGATTTCACTAAAGCATTCGACCTAGTCGGCCACAATATAATCATCAACAAAGCTATTGACCTCGGGCTTCGGAGAAGTCTTATACCATGGCTTACAGACTTCCTCAGTGACCGACGCCAAGCTGTACGCTTCCGAGGGGCTGTCTCCACCTTTCAGTCACTCACCTGTGGCGTCCCCCAAGGCACCAAGATGGGACCACTCTGCTTCCTTATGCTCATCAATGATGCCCTAAGAGAAACCCCTGCTCGTTGGAAATATGTCGACGACTCCACCATTGGGATCAGCGTCAACAATTCTGCTCCCAACTATACTGCCCTTCAGGATTTATTGAACAGTCTCCAAAACTGGGCTACCAACAACCATGTCACCATCAACCATACCAAGACCATGGTTATGCACATCAACCTCTCCTTCGACATTGTCCCACCTCCTTCCATTACTTTAGGTCCGAACACACTCCAGGTTGTAGATTCCACGAGGCTCCTCGGCGTCACCATAGACAACTAACTAAATTGGAAACCACACGTCAGTGAAGTTGTCAAATCCTCCAGTTTCCGTCTCCACCTCATTCGCCGACTCAAGTCCCTCGGAGTTCCGGCACCCGAGCTCCTCAGTGTATACACAACATTCATACTTCCCAAGCTCACCTATGCCTCCCCCACCTGGTCTTCCTCCCTAAATGCTACACAACGTAAACACCTAGAAAAAGTGCAAAAGAGGGCATGCAAGATTATTCTCTCCCCTTCCTACTCCACATATCAAGAAGCGCTCAACACACTGACCCTTTCGACTCTCACTGACCATCACCACGACCTCATCTGCAAATTTGGTGAGAAGCTTCTACACCATCCTCGACACAGGCTCCTACTACCACCTGAGATCCCTAGCCCGAGAATTGCTGTTCGACACCACAACCGCATCCAGCCCATACGTGCACGAACTGATCGCTATAAGAACAGCCCAGTCCCAACCATTGTAAATATTATCACTAACTTGTAATAAACCAGTGTATTCACTCCCAGTAAACACTACTCCTTGCACTGTCACTATGTGGAAATGAACTGTAGTTTGAGCTTTTCCCCATCCAGTTATTATATATCTTATTTGTATCACTTATGCTACTTGTATATTATTTGTAATTCGTAACCCATTCCCCAAATATGTAACTGTATATTTTCAGCCTTCTGGCTGCTAAGCTCTTTCAATAAAACGTTAATTATTATTATTATTATTACACACACCCAGAGAGAGAGAGAGAGAGAGAGAGAGAGAGAGAGAGAGAGAGAGAGAGCCATTTTGTCCTGCCTCCCTCCATTGACGTGTTTCTTCCCCACCCCTTAAAGTTTTGTACTGACCCTCACTGACCTGGTCTGACTCCGCGTGACCCTCTCCTTCCTGTGGGGTAAGATGTCTGGCAACCTTAGGTCATGAAGGCTCTTTGTCTTATTTGATTTGTTAGCTTCTTTTGTTTGGTCTGTGTGTCTGTTACCTTGTTCATGTGTTTTGTTTATCTTTCATTGTTTTGTTTACTTGTCATTGTTTATTTCTTTATCTATTATTTTTGATTACTTGTTTTGTTTTTATTTTTACTTTGATTATCGTCTTATTCTGTACTTACCTTAGTCATGCAACAAGTGAGAGAAGTTATCTACCTTAGTCATGCAACAAGTGAGAGAAGTTATCTACCTTAGTCATGCAACAAGTGAGAGAAGTTATCTACCTTAGTCATGCAACAAGTGAGAGAAGTTATCTACCTTAGTCATGCAACAAGTGAGAGAAGTTATCTACCTTAGTCATACAACAAGTGAGAGAAGTTATCTACCTTAGTCATACAACAAGTGAGAGAAGTTATCTACCTTAGTCATGCAACAAGTGAGAGAAGTTATCTACCTTAGTCAAACAACAAGTAAGAGAAGTTATCTACCTTAGTCATGCAACAAGTGAGAGAAGTTATCTACCTTAGTCATGCAACAAGTGAGAGAAGTTATCTACCTTAGTCATGCAACAAGTGAGAGAAGTTATCTACCTTAGTCATACAACAAGTGAGAGAAGTTATCTACCTTAGTCATGCAACAAGTGAGAGAAGTTATCTACCTTAGTCATGCAACAAGTGAGAGAAGTTATCTACCATAGTCATGCAACAAGTGAGAGAAGTTATCTACCTTAGTCATACAACAAGTGAGAGAAGTTATCTACCTTAGTCATGCAACAGGTGAGAGAAGTTATCTACCTTAGTCATGCAACAAGTGAGAGAAGTTATCTACCTTAGTCATGCAACAAGTGAGAGAAGTTATCTACCTTAGTCATGCAACAAGTGAGAGAAGTTATCTGCCTTAGTCATGCAACAGGTGAGAGAAGTTATCTACCTTAGTCATGCAACAAGTGAGAGAAGTTATCTACCTTAGTCATACAACAAGTGAGAGAAGTTATCTACCTTAGTCATGCAACAAGTGAGAGAAGTTATCTACCTTAGTCATGCAACAGGTGAGAGACGTTATCTACCTTAGTCATGCAACAAGTGAGAGAAGTTATCTACCTTAGTCATGCAACAGGTGAGAGAAGTTATCTACCTTAGTCATGCAACAAGTGAGAGAAGTTATCTACCTTAGTCATACAACAAGTGAGAGAAGTTATCTACCTTAGTCATGCAACAAGTGAGAGAAGTTATCTACCTTAGTCATGCAACAGGTGAGAGACGTTATCTACCTTAGTCATGCAACAAGTGAGAGAAGTTATCTACCTTAGTCATGCAACAAGTGAGAGAAGTTATCTACCTTAGTCATGCAACAAGTGAGAGAAGTTATCTACCTTAGTCATGCAACAGGTGAGAGAAGCTATCTACCTTAGTCATGCAACAAGTGAGAGAAGTTATCTACCTTAGTCATGCAACAAGTGAGAGAAGTTATCCACCTTAGTCACACAACAAGTGAGAGAAGTTATCCACCTTAGTCATACAACAAGTGAGAGAAGTTATCCACCTTAGTCATACAACAAGTGAGAGAAGTTATCTACCTTAGTCATGCAACAAGTGAGAGAAGTTATCTACCTTAGTCATACAACAAGTGAGAGAAGTTATCTACCTTAGTCATGCAACAGGTGAGAGAAGTTATCTACCTTAGTCATACAACAAGTTAGAGAAGTTATCTACCTTAGTCATGCAACAAGTGAGAGAAGTCATCTACCTTAGTCATGCAACAGGTGAGAGAAGTTATCTACCTTAGTCATGCAACAAGTGAGAGAAGTTATCTATCTTAGTCATACAACAAGTGAGAGAAGTTATGTACCTTAGTCATGCAACAGGTGAGAGAAGTTATCTACCTTAGTCATACAACAAGTGAGAGAAGTTATCTACCTTAGTCATGCAACAGGTGAGAGAAGTTATCTACCTTAGTCATGCAACAAGTGAGAGAAGTTATCTATCTTAGTCATACAACAAGTGAGAGAAGTTATCTACCTTTGTCATGCAACAGGTGAGAGAAGTTATCTACCTTAGTCATACAACAGGTGAGAGAAGTTATCTACCTTAGTCATACAACAAGTGAGAGAAGTTATCTACCTTAGTCATGCAACAAGTGAGAGAAGTTATCTACCTTAGTCATGCAACAAGTGAGAGAAGTTATCTACCTTAGTCATACAACAAGTGAGAGAAGTTATCTATCTTAGTCATACAACAAGTGAGAGAAGTTATCTACCTTAGTCATGCAACAAGTGAGAGAAGTTATCTACCTTAGTCATGCAACAAGTGAGAGAAGTTATCTACCTTAGTCATGCAACAAGTGAGAGAAGGTATCTACCTTAGTCATGCATCAAGTGAGAGAAGTTATCTACCTTAGTCATGCAACAAGTGAGAGAAGTTATATACCTTAGTCATACAACAAGTGAGAGAAGTTATCTACCTTAGTCATACAATAAGTGAGAGAAGCTATCTACCTTAGTCATACAACAAGTGAGAGAAGTTATCTACCTTAGTCATGGAACAAGTGAGAGAAGTTATCTACCTTAGTCATACAACAAGTGAGAGAAGTTATCCACCTTAGTCATACAACAAGTGGGAGAAGTTATCCACCTTAGTCATGCAACAAGTGAGAGAAGTTATCCACCATAGTCATGCAACAAGTGAGAGAAGTTATCCACCTTAGTCATACAACAAGTGAGAGAAGTTATCCCCCTTAGTCATACAACAAGTGAGAGAAGTTATCCACCTTAGTCATACAACAAGTGAGAGAAGTTATCTACTTTAGTCATGCAACAGGTGAGAGAATTTATCTTCCTTAGTCATGCAACAAGTGAGAGAAGTTATCTATCTTAGTCGTGCAACAAGTGAGAAGAAGTTATCTACCTTAGTCATGCAACAAGTGAGAGAAGTTATCTACCTTAGTCATGCAACAAGTGAGAGAAGTTATCTACCTTAGTCATGCAACAAGTGAGAGAAGTTATCTACCTTAGTCATGCAACAGGTGAGAGAAGCTATCTACCTTAGTCATGCAACAAGTGAGAGAAGTTATCTACCTTAGTCATACAACAAGTGAGAGAAGTTATCTACCTTAGTCATACAACAAGTGAGAGAAGTTATCTATCTTAGTCATACAACAAGTGAGAGAAGTTATCTACCTTAGTCATGCAACAATTGAGAGAAGTTATCTACCTTAGTCATACAACAAGTGAGAGAAGTTATCTACCTTAGTCATGCAACAGGTGAGAGAAATTATCTACCTTAGTCATGCAACAGGTGAGAGAAGTTATCTACCTTAGTCATGCAACAAAGTGAGAGAAGTTATCTACCTTAGTCATGCAACAAGTGAGAGAAGTTATCTACCTTAGTCATGCAACAGGTGAGAGAAGTTATCCACCTTAGTCATACAACAGGTGAGAGAAGTTATCTACCTTAGTCATACAACAAGTGAGAGAAGTTTTCTACCTTAGTCATGCAAGAAGTGAGATAAGTTATCTACCTTAGTCATGCAACAAGTGAGAGAAGATATCTACCTTAGTCATGCAACACGTGAGAGAAGTTATCCACCTTAGTCATGCAACAAGTGAGAGAAGTTATCTACCTTAGTCATGCAACAAGTGAGAGAAGTTATCTACCTTAGTCATGCAACAAGTGAGAGAAGTTATCTACCTTAGTCATGCAACAAGTGAGAGAAGTTATCTACCTTAGTCATGCAACAAGTGAGAGAAGTTATCTACCTTAGTCATGCAACAAGTGAGAGAAGTTATCTACCTAAGTCATGCAACAAGTGAGAGAAGTTATCCACCTTAGTCATGCAACAAGTGAGAGAAGTTATCCACCTTAGTCATACAACAAGTGAGAGAAGATATCCACCTTAGTCATACAACAAGTGAGAGAAGTTATCTACCTTAGTCATTCAACAAGTGAGAGAAGTTATCTACCTTAGTCGTGCAACAGGTGAGAGAAGTTATCTACCTTAGTCGTGCAACAAGTGAGAGAAGTTATCCACCTTAGTCATACAACAAGTGAGAGAAGTTATCCACCTTAGTCATGCAACAAGTGAGAGAAGTTATCTACCTTAGTCATGCAACAGGTGAGAGAAGTTATCTACCTTAGTCATACAACAAGTGAGAGAAGTTATCTACCTTAGTCATGCAACAAGTGAGAGAAGTTATCTACCTTAGTCATACAACAAGTGAGAGAAGTTATCTACCTTAGTCATGCAACAGGTGAGAGAAGTTATCTATCTTAGTCATACAACAAGTGAGAGAAGTTATCTACCTTAGTCGTACAACAAGTGAGAGAAGTTATCTACCTTATTCATACAACAAGTGAGAGAAGTTATCCACCTTAGTCATACAACAAGTGAGAGAAGTTATCCACCTTAGTCATGCAACAAGTGAGAGAAGTTATCTACCTTAGTCATACAACAAGTGAGAGAAGTTATCTACCTTAGTCATGCAACAAGTGAGAGAAGTTATCTACCTTAGTCATGCAACAGGTGAGAGAAGTTATCTACCTTAGTCATGCAACAAGTGAGAGAAGTTATCTACCTTAGTCATACAACAAGTGAGAGAAGTTATCTACCTTAGTCATGCAACAGGTGAGAGAAATTATCTACCTTAGTCATGCAACAGGTGAGAGAAGTTATCTACCTTAGTCATGCAACAAGTGAGAGAAGTTATCTACCTTAGTCATGCAACAAGTGAGAGAAGTTATCTACCTTAGTCATGCAACAGGTGAGAGAAGTTATCCACCTTAGTCATACAACAGGTGAGAGAAGTTATCTACCTTAGTCATACAACAAGTGAGAGAAGTTTTCTACCTTAGTCATGCAAGAAGTGAGATAAGTTATCTACCTTAGTCATGCAACAAGTGAGAGAAGATATCTACCTTAGTCATGCAACACGTGAGAGAAGTTATCCACCTTAGTCATGCAACAAGTGAGAGAAGTTATCTACCTTAGTCATGCAACAAGTGAGAGAAGTTATCTACCTTAGTCATGCAACAAGTGAGAGAAGTTATCTACCTTAGTCATGCAACAAGTGAGAGAAGTTATCTACCTTAGTCATGCAACAAGTGAGAGAAGTTATCTACCTTAGTCATGCAACAAGTGAGAGAAGTTATCTACCTAAGTCATGCAACAAGTGAGAGAAGTTATCCACCTTAGTCATGCAACAAGTGAGAGAAGTTATCCACCTTAGTCATACAACAAGTGAGAGAAGATATCCACCTTAGTCATACAACAAGTGAGAGAAGTTATCTACCTTAGTCATTCAACAAGTGAGAGAAGTTATCTACCTTAGTCGTGCAACAGGTGAGAGAAGTTATCTACCTTAGTCGTGCAACAAGTGAGAGAAGTTATCCACCTTAGTCATACAACAAGTGAGAGAAGTTATCCACCTTAGTCATGCAACAAGTGAGAGAAGTTATCTACCTTAGTCATGCAACAGGTGAGAGAAGTTATCTACCTTAGTCATACAACAAGTGAGAGAAGTTATCTACCTTAGTCATGCAACAAGTGAGAGAAGTTATCTACCTTAGTCATACAACAAGTGAGAGAAGTTATCTACCTTAGTCATGCAACAGGTGAGAGAAGTTATCTATCTTAGTCATACAACAAGTGAGAGAAGTTATCTACCTTAGTCGTACAACAAGTGAGAGAAGTTATCTACCTTAGTCATACAACAAGTGAGAGAAGTTATCCACCTTAGTCATACAACAAGTGAGAGAAGTTATCCACCTTAGTCATGCAACAAGTGAGAGAAGTTATCTACCTTAGTCATACAACAAGTGAGAGAAGTTATCTACCTTAGTCATGCAACAAGTGAGAGAAGTTATCTACCTTAGTCATGCAACAAGTGAGAGAAGTTATCTACCTTAGTCATGCAACAAGTGAGAGAAGTTATCTACCTTAGTCATACAACAAGTGAGAGAAGTTATCTACCTTAGTCATGCAACAAGTGAGAGAAGTTATCTACCTTAGTCATACAACAAGTGAGAGAAGTTATCTACCTTAGTCATACAACAGGTGAGAGAAGTTATCTACCTTAGTCATACAACAAGTGAGAGAAGTTATCTACCTTAGTCATACAACAAGTGAGAGAAGTTATCTACCTTAGTCATACAACAAGTGAGAGAAGTTATCTACCTTAGTCATACAACAAGTGAGAGAAGTTATCTACCTTAGTCATACAACAAGTGAGAGAAGTTATCTACCTTAGTCATACAACAAGTGAGAGAAGTTATCTACCTTAGTCATACAACAAGTGAGAGAAGTTATCTACCTTAGTCATACAACAAGTGAGAGAAGTTATCTACCTTAGTCATACAACAGGTGAGAGAAGTTATCTACCTTAGTCATACAACAGGTGAGAGAAGTTATCTACCTTAGTCATGCAACAAGTGAGAGAAGTTATCTACCTTAGTCATACAACAAGTGAGAGAAGTTATCTACCTTAGTCATACAACAGGTGAGAGAAGTTATCTACCTTAGACATACAACAAGTGAGAGACGTTATCTACCTTAGTCATGCAACAAGTGAGAGAAGTTATCTACCTTAGTCATTCAACAAGTGAGAGAAGTTATCTATCTTTGTCATACAACAAGTGAGAGAAGTTATCTACCTTAGTCATGCAACAAGTGAGAGAAGTTATCTACCTTAGTCATACAACAGGTGAGAGAAGTTATCTACCTTAGTCATACAACAAGTGAGAGAAGTTATCTACCTTAGTCATGCAACAAGTGAGAGAAGTTATCTACCTTAGTCATACAACAAGTGAGAGAAGTTATCTACCTTAGCCATGCAACAAGTGAGAGAAGTTATCTATCTTAGTCATACAACAAGTGAGAGAAGTTATCTACCTTAGTCGTGCAACAGGTGAGAGAAGTTATCTACCTTAGTCGTGCAACAAGTGAGAGAAGTTATCCACCTTAGTCATACAACAAGTGAGAGAAGTTATCCACCTTAGTCATGCAACAAGTGAGAGAAGTTATCTACCTTAGTCGTGCAACAGGTGAGAGAAGTTATCTACCTTAGTCGTGCAACAAGTGAGAGAAGTTATCCACCTTAGTCATACAACAAGTGAGAGAAGTTATCCACCTTAGTCATGCAACAAGTGAGAGAAGTTATCTACCTTAGTCATGCAACAGGTGAGAGAAGTTATCTTCCTTAGTCATGCAACAAGTGAGAGAAGTTATCTATCTTAGTCATACAACAAGTGAGAGAAGTTATCTACCTTAGTCATGCAACAAGTGAGAGAAGTTATCCACCTTAGTCATGCAACAGGTGAGAGAAGTTATCTACCTTAGTCATACAACAAGTGAGAGAAGTTATCTACCTTAGTCATGCAACAAGTGAGAGAAGTTATCTATCTTAGTCATACAACAAGTGAGAGAAGTTATCTACCTTAGTCATACAACAAGTGAGAGAAGTTATCTACCTTAGTCATACAACAAGTTAGAGAAGTTATCTACCTTAGTCGTGCAACAAGTGAGAGAAACTGTCTATCTTTGCCATGCAACGGAGAGAAAAAGATGAATAAAACATACGTCAAGAATAAAGCAAGAAATGCGTGAGAGAGAGAGAGAGAGAGAGAGAGAGAAGGAGGAGAAGGAGAGGAGAGGAGAGAAAGAGACGTTTGACGAGGCAGCAGGTGCTTGAAAACAATGTAAGTAAACAAACAACAAAACGGAGGTCAGTGGCAAGGACGGTGTGTGTGTGTGTGTGTGGTGCCGCCACATGGCTTAGAGGTGAGGCAGTATACCCGCTGTGTGTGTAACCGGTAATGTTGTCCTTCCTACCTTGTATATCATCACACCTACAACACCGTTCAACACGGTGTAAACAATGGGTGTACGTCAGTTGTAAAGGGTGTGTAGGTGTTTACAGTCTGTCTTAAGGGGTGTCAACCTGTTCTTATACATATCTGTAGCTATAAATACTGTCACTTGTGTCTGTACTTATTATTACTGTCACTTGTGTCTGTACTTATTACTTTCACTTGTGTCTGTACTTATTACTGTCACTTGTGTCTGTACTTATTACTTTTACTTGTGTCTGTACTTATTACTTTCACTTGTGTCTGTACTTATTACTTTTACTTGTGTCTGTACTTATTACTTTCACATGTGTCTGTACTTATTACTTTTACTTGTGTCTGTACTTATTACTTTTACTTGTGTCTGTACTTATTACTTTTACTTGTGTCTGTACTTATTACTTTTACTTGTGTCTGTACTTATTACTTTTACTTGTGTCTGTACTTATTACTTTCACTTGTGTCTGTACTTATTACTTTTACTTGTGTCTGTACTTATTACTTTTACTTGTGTCTGTACTTATTACTTTTACTTGTGTCTGTACTTATTACTTTTACTTGTGTCTGTACTTATTACTTTTACTTGTGTCTGTACATATTACTTTTACTTGTGTCTGTACTTATTACTTTCACTTGTGTCTGTACCTGTAGTCGTGTTTGTGTGTATGTCTGTAATACTCTTTCTGAAATTACTATATGATGTTATATGGAATAGTAATTACAGTAGAATGAACAAATATGAAAAATACTGAGACTAACACCGTCGACTGGTGAACATATACACCTTAGCTACACGCTGTAACATGAAACACTAGGAAATGAAACAAACAAAAATATACCCGTGAATAAAAGTTTGAGTTACAAGAAACTAAAAACACAAAAACAGTGAACTAAATTATTCCGATATGCTTTAGAGCTGCACTTAATAAACAAAAAATAACGATTCCTAACCATTTCGTATAATTCAACCAAAATCACCTTGTGAGTACTTCCTTCCATTATATAATTGATATATAATAGCTCACAGTTTCTCTCAAATTTCTCCATTTCTGAGATATACGTCTCATGCATTCACCTTCTGGTCCACACAATGAACTTAAAAATCACCTTAAGCTCCAACTGAATAAGGGTGATAATTAATTAACAGTTGATATATTCCATTGTTGATTATTTTTCCTATCAGGTTTATATACTAATTTATACTTACCTTTTGTTCCTTTGATTTACAGATGATAACTCTTACCTAACTCTCATTAACCTGTCTTAATTGTTTTAGTCTTCTTTGTTCAGGTGTTACATATAGCACAGGTGTTACATAGCACAGGTGTTACATATAGCACAGGTGGTACTTATAGCACAGGTGCTACATATAGCACAGGTGTTACTTATAGCACAGGTGTTACATATAGCACAGGTGTTATATATAGCACAGGTGTTACTTATAGCACAGGTGTTACTTATAGCACAGGTGTTACATATAGCACAGGTGTTACTTATAGCACAGGTGTTACATATAGCACAGGTGTTATATATAGCACAGGTGTTACTTATAGCACAGGTGTTACTTATAGCGCAGGTGCTACATATAGCACAGGTGTTACTTATAGCACAGCTTTTACTTATAGCACAGGAGTTACTTATAGCGCAGGTGTTATGGTGTTGTTTTTCCTCGTGTGTGCTTTTACTGTTGTCTGTCATCATCTACTTGAATATTCCATCTTTTTTCTGTTCCATTTCTAACCCAGTTTCCAGTTTCCTCCTTTACTGTTTATGTTTTTTAACTTAGGAGTTCTTCTAGTTTTTTAATTTGTTTGCTCTCTCTCTCTCTCTCTCTCTCTCTCTCTCTCTCTCTCTCTCTCTCTCTCTCTCTCTCTTTCTGCCGTTTTCACTGTCTCTCTCTTTCTGTCTAAATCTTTCCCTCTGTCTCTCTCTCCCTGTTAAATTATTTATCTCCGCCAGTTTAAATATATTGTTCTCACTTTCTTCATTATCCGTTAACCCTTTCTGATTCTCGAAATATCTTGCTCTCTCTCTCTCTCTCTCTCTTTCTTTTTTTCTTTCATTACTCCCCTCAATACTACTTTCTAGTGCTTTCTCCCTCACCACACCAATCTCTTTATTTTCATTCCTTGTACCAGTTGCCTTCCGTTGCATTTACTTAATCTTCCTCTTCTTTACCCCTGGCCAGACTCTCCCATTTGGCTAGCCAAGCCCCCGGAACAGCTGGACGTGTATGAGGGAGCAGACCTTGTGATCACCGCAGCTGCTACTTCGAACCCAGGACCTATCACGTAAAGACCCTATGAGTTTGGTCTAGTGCATGTTCCTTCCTACACTCTCCCAGGCCATGTTAAGATGCCCGAGAAGTGTGGGGGTGGTCATCTTTGGTCATGGAGTTCAAGGGGGTCATGATAGGTCATCTCATTAAGTTCTAGTGCAACAAGGGTTATTTTATGTCATCGTAGGTCATTTCGCTGGTTAGTCATCGATCATTATAATTAACTGCCTAGAATAATCATTAGTCATCATAAGTCATCCTTCAGATAAATCATAGATCAGAGGTCATCAGTCATGCTGGTTCATGGTACTCAAGGTCATCCTTCGGACTAGATATACGAGTATGGTACACGTCTCCAGGGTTTGTCTGCGAGTTGGTGGTTGGTCATAAGTCATCTTAATAGCTGGGTCATGTAGTTCTTGTTATAGTTGTTGTTTGTAGTAGTAGTAGGAATAGTATTATTAGTAGTAATAGTAGTAGTAATAGTAGTAGTAGTAGTAATTGTAGTAGCTCTTGTTATTGTTGTTGTAGGTGTGGTTGTTGTAGTAGTTGTTGTTGTTGTTGTAGGTATAGATGCACCAATATTTGTTGAATAATAAGCTCCTTTAACTCGGTCTTAGTTTCCACAGCAGGGTCCTTGAAAGCATTATACAGCCAATTTGTGTCTGTAATTTAAGCTATTGTTGTTTCATTGTAAACATAGATGCTTCAAACACCCGCGTCTGTACACAACGCTGGTGTAAATGGTTTAAACCTTTGAGTATGATGGTTTAATCCCATGAGTATGATGGTTTAACCCCTCCAGTATGATGGTTTAACCTCTTTGAGTATATTTCATTAGCCCAATAAACACGCGGACTTCTACATACAATCAACACCTCAACCCGCCAGGACTCGAACCCACGGCCCACGAGCCCATGACTGTGACCGGGTTGAGGTGTTGATTATATATATATATATATATATATATATATATATATATATATATATATATATATATATATATATATATATATATATATATATATATATATATATATATAATATATATCAGCTGTCAAGATCTTGAAACACCATTCACTAAGTTATGGTCTTATTATTTCACTCTAATTTACTGTGGTTATTAAGAGAGATAATTATTTTAAGAGTTTATTAACCATGTTTTAAGAATATTATCAAACACGTTACACTGTACACTCTTGTTGTCTGAGAAATTGTGACGACAGACAAGACACGCCTCATTTCCTGCTGTGTGTGAGAATAATGAGTTATTTCTTTTTTATTTATTTTTTATTAATATACCAGAAAAAAAAATTATACGCCGTCATATATGTAGAGGAATTTATACTTATTATATATTATTGAATCGTATATGTGTTTAACTTTGTGTTTATTTACTGTTGTGTTTTAGTATTTTGTTTTTCCTTGTCTGTGTAACATTGATTTTGTCTATATGTGGTAAAGAACACCTCTATGACGTCATGGTACTTGATCTGTCTCTCGTGGTTCTGTGACACGAATTACAACAATATTTTGGGAATTATTCAGGTATATTATCTGCTTTTCATTTGTTGTTCCGCCTTTCTCTCTTCTTTTTCGTATTGGTCTTCATTGTCTTCTTTTTTAATCCTTATTTTATTTTTCTTCTTTAATCTTTTATCTTATCATTCGTATCCTTCTTGATGTTTCTTCTTCTTCTTCTTCTTTCTATTTCTTTTTCTTCTTCTTCTTCTTCTTCTTCTTTCTATTTCTTCTTCTTCTTCTTCTTCTTCTTCTTCTTCTTCTTCTTCTTTACCTCCATCATCCTCTCTCTCTCTCTCTCTCTATCCCTTATTTTTTTCTTTCAACCCACTAAGAAAAAACGACACACTTACAACAACAGACCGGCCAGACAACACTCATAACTGTCTTGGTTTTGTAAGGAGGAGGTCCCAGTCTTGTTCCTGTAGAGAGATGTGATCCACGCAGTTAACACTCTGGTGACGATGAAAGGCTGTCTGGTGAGTGTGTGTGGGAGGGAGGAGGGGGGGGGGGAGGTGAGGGGTATGTGTGTGGGGGGGTGAGGGTGAGGGGTGTGTGGGTGGGGGGGGGGGGGTAAGGGGTGTGTGTGTTTGTGGGTGGCTGGGTGTCTGTGTGTGGGTTTGATGGAGGGACGCGAGCACTCACTCTTATTAGGTTAAAGCCTCTCTCTCTCTCTCTCTCTCTCTCTCTGTCTGTCTATCTCTCTGAATCTTTCTGTCTATCCCCCCCCCCTTCTCTTACAATACAATACCTTAAAGACTAGAAAACGTTTGTACTGTCACTCTCGAACTGTCAATTTGACGTCTCGTCTCTCTGTTGAAGTAGTGTCCCGTGTTTTCACCCCACTCTTGTGTTAGCGCCTGGTACAGTACACACACACACACTACATTTATCAAGATACAATGTTAGTCCAAATATTTCCCAGTGCGTATTACATTACCGTATTGTGTGGCATCGCTCGTCCGGTGACAATACGCTTAATTTACTGCCGTGTGTTGTTTCCAGTTTATTTACACATTCCCTCTGTAACGTTATTTATTCGTAAAATGGATATATTGTGTGTTGATAATATTGAATAAATTAGAGAATATACGGACATACAATGTTCTAAATTAACCTGTTTGGATGTTGATATTTTAGTATTAAGTGCTGCTGTTAGTTACATGTCGTTGTTTATCGTTGTATTGTAATGAATGACAGTACATTGATATATACACCTTTATGTATGGCGTCAACCTGTGTTGTACAGTCCTCTAAATATATGTGGGTTTTTTTTAATACATATAGAAATCGTGCCTAAGTACATAATATTAATGGCGTGTTCCATGAATAAACAAACACACACACACAGCTGAAGGATGTGAGACAACTAACAACTGGATGTTACGAGCGTTAAGGAGCTTTATCTGAGCTAAATTAATTAACTGAGTAACACAGGCAATAAGCTAACCACATTCACCATATCAGTATATTTGCCGTTGCTATAGAACTATCTCACTGTATTTCTTGTATTATAAAACGATATATTATGAAACCCTCACTTGAGTTATTGGACATAGATGTGTGGAAGTGAGGAGGGGTTTCTCTCTTTAAGATTTTCACCTGTTCCTGTCTCTCACCTGTTCCTGTCTCTCACCTGTTCCTGTCTCTCACCTGTTCCTATGTCTCTTACCTGTTCCTCTGTCTCTCACCTGATCCTGTCTCTCACCTGTTCCTGTCTCTCACCTGTTCCTCTGTCTCTCACCTGTTCCTCTGTCTCTCACCTGTTCCTGTCTCTCACCTGTTCTTTTGCCTCTTACCTGTTCCTCTGTTTCATACCTGTTCCTCTGTCTCTCACCTGTTCTTCTCACTCACCTGCTCCTATCTTTCACCTGTTCCTGTCTCTCACCTGTTCCTCTGTCTCTCACCTGTTCCTGTCTCTCACCTGTTCATTCATCCAGCTGCCTTACCCACTACTACATTACCTGACAACTTCGCCTCCTCCTTCACCAACTTACCCAGAAATCCCCGTTACAAAATGTTGGTCAGGAAAATTATATCACCCACATCTCTCATGGTCGTGCCAGCTACCGTTATAAATTTCGCCAGGTATTATGGTTCTTTTATACGGAATTTTTAAGCCAGTCTTCACCTGCGGTCTTGACATAAGATATATTAAATAATCTCACCCTTTAACACATCACTGAGTATAATCTTAAATTCAACTCTCTTTCCTCTTCTCCTTGTACGTTTTAATCGGATATATTATTGGAGCTCTATATCTCTTTAATTACGTATTCTATGTAAGTTTTTCTCCTAATACTTAAAAAAAATATATAACGTGTTGAAATCTTTTTATTTTCTTGTATTATTATCACGTAAAATACAGTTAGTCATACGTATTGTTATTATTTTTTGTTACTTAGCGAAACTGGACAGCGCTGCCACCACCACTACCTGAAGGTTTTGTGAGAGGAGGTACAGGGTGAGAGGTTAAGGAATGCTGGAATGAGTAAGAGGTCAAATGGAGGTCAAATAAGCCCCTGTTCTAATGGAACCTAAACCTTAAAGGGTCCTAATCTTCCTATCTATCTGTCTGTCTGTCTGTCTGTCTGCCAGAGTGAAGGTAACAATATTGAGGTGATGAGGCTCTTGGTTCCAGCAGCAGTGTGTCAATTAAACTTTGACCGTGGATTACAACAGCAGAGGGAGGGACCCGTGTGTGTGTGTGTGTGTGTGTGTGTGTGTGTTTGTGTTTTCCTTTTTATGTGCTTGAAGTCAATGTTGCATTTCCAATTGGTATCCCACCAGCTCTCTCTCTCTCTCTCTCTCTCTCTCTCTCTATATATATATATATATATATATATATATATATATATATATATATATATATATATATATATATATATATATATATATATATATATATATATATATGTAACAGAAGGAAGAACCCTCATTTCCTCCACTATAACTAACAAAATATTCAAAGCCTCTTCCTCCTCCTCCTACAAAGAGCCCATTGTGCCATTTTTTTCCTAGCCACCTTTGATACATGTCTTTTCAATCCACGCCACAAGAGGGTCATCATCCTTTATGCCTCACACAACAAGTATACAAATAACACGCACACACAGCCACGTAGGATTTCACTGAGCAGGTAATCCCCTTGTATCCTTTGCTAATAATCCTAAACGAGGTATGACTGTTCTGTGTTGCGGTGTTTCTCATTAGGATGGTTTTAAATGATTTATCTTTTTCATGGGATCGAATTCAAAATGTTTTGTACGATGAGGGTTGTTTTTTTTGGTAACTACTACTTATGTAAGACTATAATCTAACTAGGTGGCTTACGCAAAAACCCAAAATAAACAACAACAAATAATATGCTGAGACTAAGTGAGATACTTTCATTCAACACCAGACCAAAATAAGTATAAAATATTCAAGAGGAAAATAATCTTGATATAAATATTATTTCCTAACTCCTGGCTATATTTAATGACTCTAGTTAGACCCAGGGTAGTATGTGGGCGCTGTAGGTGGATACAACGCTCCTGCAGGTGGTGTGAACTTATAGACGTGTCCTGCAGGTAGGAGACTGTCTATCTGGGTGTGTCATGCAGGTCAGGAGGTATATGCTGGGTAAATGTTAAACGTTTAAGTCGAAGTTTTTCATCGTATAAATTTTCCTCCGTGTGCCTAAGCTGTGAAAAGTGATGACTTTTTTTTTATTAATGCACACACACAAAAGTTTAACCAAATGTGGAGTTTTTCCTCATTTCTTTTTACATTATACACTTTTGCTTAAATACTTTCGGCATATTTAAGAGTGTAAACAGTTCAGGAGTGTATCTAAAGTGCTTGGGGTGTACGTTACCTCCCTGTGGACATAATTCATTTCCAGGTGGTTAAGGTTATGAGAGGGATAAGTTCACCGTGCAGGGAGCAAAACTTACGGTGATCATCCTGACACTTTGTTCCACTGTACAAATAAGAAGCGTAAGGAGATGTGAAGTGATCCAGAGGCGAGTTGGAACAAAGTGAAATGACTGTTTGTGTAAGTTTCTGTTTGTGTGGAGGAGAGTTCTTGAGTCTCTACCGGAGGTTTAGTCTGTAAGAGAATTATTGGGTGAGTAAGAATTTGAATCTAATCAGTAAGTAATTTAATCTCAGTGTAAGGTATTCAGTTAGATTATAGGCTCAGTTTGTCTCTCATAAATAGAGGCTGTGCAGTGTGCATGGCAGGCGTCTCAGTGAGCCCCAAACTTGTGCTGCCCTCAGGTACTTGTGACGTAGGGAGGAGGAGCTGGTGGCCGGGGCTGGCGAACTGCAGCTGACGCGGGTCTCCAGGACTTACACCGGCACCTTCTCCGTCCTCGCCTCCAGCCCCAAAGGCTTCGTCAACGCTTCCTTCTTCCTCAATGTTCTCTGTGAGTATTCCCGACACTCTCCTCAACAGTTATCTACGTGAGTACATGACCCTCTTGTTACCAGTGGCTCTCACCTGCCCTGTACAAGACACACTTCTTCTTTCGAGGTAGTTACTTGTCTTTCCACCTGCCTTGGCCGCAAACTGAACTCTCCACCATTTTGTTGACTGTCGTTTTTCATTCCTCTCTCTGTACATTCAGTTCCCTCTCCCCCGTCTTCTGTTGGTGCCTGCTACGTTCTCTCTCTCTCTCTCTCTCTCTCTCTCTCTCTCTCTCTCTCTCTCTCTCTCTCTCTCTCTCTCAGCTTTTGACACTGTGTCCTCTACCTTCACAGAGGAATGCTTTTGTATGCGCTTTTCCTCTTCCTCACTCGCAGTGGTTTTCCGCTGTTTGTTTTTTTTCCTGTTTATTTTGCGTCATTGTTGAGCGCCTGGTAGTCTTTCATCTTCCGGAGGCCTTATGAGTGTCTACCAGGCTCCTCTCTCTCTTGAATGCCTTTGTGAGCCTCTGGCAGTCACTTCTCTCCCTGCCGTCTTGTATGAGCACATGAGCACCTCTTGTTCCTTCCTTCCCCACTGTCAACCTCCTCCTCCTCCTCTTTCTCTTCCTCCTTTTCCTCTTCCTACTCTTCTTCCTTCTCCTCCTCCTCCCCCCTCATTCTCCTCCTCCTCCTCTTCCTCCTCCCCCATGGTGTTTTCATTGAGAAAGCCTTTATCCTTCTTTTTGATCCACAAGTTTTGCTGTAATAAGTCTTATTTAATCTTCTCTTCTGTCCGTCATTTCTTAGACAATGTTAGATTCACCCGCCACTGTGTGCTTACCAATGAGTGAGTATTTTACCTCTCTTCTCCACTCCAGTTTTCTCATTACATATAGCCCTTCCTTCGGCTTTAACATACTTGAACAGATCACACATTTTTTTTTTCTTTTCAGTGTTCGTTTAATAATTCCTTTGTCTTACCTCGTTCTTCCCAACAATTGACGGATAAACTATAATCTTTTCTTTTTCCATCAAATATTGGTCCTTGTCTTCTTCTCCTCCTCCTTATTCTTCTTCTAGTCCTTCTTGTTCCTTTAACTAGATCGTTATTTTTTTCCCTCCTTCGACGTAATTATTGGTAGTTAATGATCTGTCGTGAAATAGCCCACCAGTGTGTCTGACCTCCTAGCCTCACCTCGTTCACCACCTTATTACCTCCTGTGTGTCACCTTTGGTCACTTTAGACACAAATTATTATTGTTTTTTTAATATTATGTGTTTGTTTTCGTAGCTACTGGATTTTTCTTTTGTTTTAATAACCGCTTTATTATAAGTATTATTATTCAATTTTTATTTATTGTATTTTTGAGGGTTAGTAATATTGATTGTTTAGTAATGTGTTAATTAAATTCTTGGTTTAATACGTCATATTTGTTCCTTAATCTGTAATTGTCACATACATAGTTCCTGTCACTCTCCACTCTATAAGATGCTTATAAGGGATGTACTGTACCTATATATGTACTTTTCTTATGGGAGTATTTCATATACAAATAACTAACTAAATAAACAGACATATATATAAATCGATTTAATGAGTAATATCTCCAGTGTCGGAAAAGGATTTCTATTTTTAATAATCAAAGCTTCTTAAACTCACCCCCCCCCCCCCCCCCAAGTCTTATCACATAATCATCCGGGTGTCTTTCATCCTTCCTCCCCGCCCTGGACGAGGCCATTAACCAGCTGACTACTATTTACTGCGCTCTCTCACTTGCTCTTTGATGTTTTTAATTCACCATCAACACTCGGTTAACTCTGGAGATATATTTTTCCTTATATTGTGAAGGCTAGCCAGTTATTATCAGCTAATCATTTGCTAACTAACGGGCGGTTGGATGTGTAAATAGTATATTTTTTTATTTATTTATTTATTTTTTTGTTCACATACATTGACTTTAGTTAGGACATAGACTAGTGTTTATTTATTATTCATTCCTTTCAGTGTTGACAGTTTGCGCTTGTGGGATAACGTGACTGAATATTTCATAAATGATAAAAATATAGCCAATAACAGCAAGTGTTATTTTTTTTAAGTGTTATTTGGTAAGGAATTTTATGTTTGTATATTTGTTTTCAATATTTCTATTTTTGAATCTTAAGGTGACTTACATACTTTTACGTTGGCTAACACATTAAAGTTGGCTGACAGTTAAATATGGCTGACACCTTAAGGAAGAAGATAACTAAGTTGTTTCACGATATTTGCAGTAGTTAGCCGGGTGAGTGCAAGTGTATATGATGCCCAATATTATAAGTGCCTCACGGGTTATTAATATCACGGTAAACGTCATAAAGTCTGGCATTATGTTGAGGTAAACTTCTAAACCAAAAAGTTATTACGTTTGTCTCGAAGATTTCCATCACGGTGGCTGTAAGTAAGCAAGAAAGTTAGTTGGTTAGGTGATTCAGTTCTCGGTTGTTGTTTACAGTACTTGAAGAACTACAAGAATACTAATAAATG
This sequence comes from Homarus gammarus, assembly GCA_958450375.1. Lineage (NCBI taxonomy): Eukaryota > Metazoa > Arthropoda > Malacostraca > Decapoda > Nephropidae > Homarus > Homarus gammarus. The sequence continues at coordinate 32,095 of CAUDMG010003027.1, forward strand.
TTACTTTTTATTAACCCTTTGATGGCAATGGTCTTAGGTGTAGTCACTTTAAGAATGATGATTTAATTCAATCTCTTTAATGACGAAAGGACCTAACATAACCTAACCTAAAACCCGTAAGTGTTTTGCACTATAGTATGTAACACTGTACCTACAACTTTAGTGTTATTTTTTTTTTACGGGAATTAGCCCACCCGGGCACAGGTCAAACGACCCACAACGGAGCCTGGGGGCGAAAAAAAAGAACGAAAAGAAATTGAAAATATAGAAAAAAAGGTTAAACTGTATTAATCTACACCACGAAGATGCCGGAAAGCCAGCTTTTTAAAGTGAGACAGATTGTAAGAGCATGGAAACACAGAAGAAGGCAAAGCATTCCACAGTTTGGCTGTGTGAGGAAAGAAGGAGGTACTATAACGGGTTATTCTCGTGTGACCGATATCCACAGAGAAATGGTGGGCACCGCGGGCAAGACGTGTGTTACGAACCCACGGCCTTACCGGCGGTACACAGGATGCCAAATCCCCTGAACATTGCCCGTTAAAGTACCTGTAAAAGAGAGAGAGTGAAGCAACATTGCGGCGAAGAGAAAGGGGAGAGAGATTGTCGACTAAAGGAGGAGAGTTAATAAGACGAAATGCCTTGGATTCCACCCTATCAAATTGTTGGACAGAAGAAGAGCCACCCCAGATATGAGAGCAGTACTCACACAAAGGACAGCTGTCTCTCACACATACAAGGGACAGCTGTCTCTCACACACACATGGGACAGCTGTCTCACACACACACAAAGGACAGCTGTCTCTCATACACACAAGGGCCAACCGTCTCACACACAAAGGACAGCTGTCTCACACACACAAAGGACAACTGTCTCTCACACACACAAAGGACAGCTGTCTCTCACACACACAAAGGACAGCTGTCTCTCATACACACAAGGGCCAACCGTCTCACACACAAGGGACAGCTGTCTCTCACACACACAAGGGACAGCTGTCTCACACACACAAAGGACAGCCGTCTCTCTCACACTCACAAAGGACAGCTGTCTCTCACACACACAAGGGACAGCTGTCTCACACACACAAAGGACAGCTCTCTCTCACACTCACAATGGACAGCTGTCTCTCACACACACAAGGGACAGCTGTCCCACACACACAAAGGAGAGCTGTCTCTCACACACACAAAGGACAGCTGTCTCACACACACAAAGGACAGCTGTCTCTCACACACACAAAGGACAGCTGTCTCTCACACACACAAGGGACAGCTGTCTCACAAACACAAAGGACAGCCGTCTCTCTCACACTCACAAAGGACAGCTGTCGCTCACACACACAAGGGACAGCTGTCTCACACACACAAAGGACAGCTGTCTCTCACACACAAAGGACAGCTGTCTCATACACACAAGGGCCAACCGTCTCACACACAAGAGACAGCTGTCTCTCACACACACAAAGGACAGCTGCCCCTCACACACACAAGGGACAGCTGTCTTGCACACAAGGGACAGCTGTCTCTCACACACACAAAGGACAGCTGTCTCTCACACACACACAAGGGACAGCTGTCTCACACACACAAAGGACAGCTGTCTCTCACACACACAAGGGACAGCTGTCTCTCACACACAAAGGACAGCTGTCTCTCACACACACAAAGGACAGCTGTCTCATACACACAAGGGCCAACCGTCTCACACACAAGGGACAGCTGTCTCTCACACACACAAAGGACAGCTGTCTCTCACACACACACAAGGGACAGCTGTCTCTCACACACACACAAGGGACAGCTGTCTCTCACACACACAAAGGACAGCTGTCTCTCACACACACACAAGGGCCAACCGTCTCACACACAAAGGACAGCTGTCTCTCACACACACAAAGGACAGCTGTCTCTCACACACACAAAGGACAGCTGTCTCTCATACACACAAGGGCCAACCGTCTCACACACAAAGGACAGCTGTCTCACACACACAAAGGACAACTGTCTCTTACACACACAAAGGACAGCTGTCTCTCACACACACAAAGGACAACTGTCTCTCATACACACAAGGGCCAACCGTCTCACACACAAGGGACAGCTGTCTCTCACACACACAAAGGACAGCTGTCTCTCACACACACAAGGGACAGCTGTCTCACACACACAAAGAACAGCTGTCTCACACTCACAAAGGGCAGCTGTCTCTCACACACCTAAGGGACAGCTGTCTCACACACACAAAGGACAGCTCTTTCTCACACTCACAAAGGACAGCTGTCTCTCACACACACAAGGGACAGCTGTCTCACACACACAAAGGACAGCTGTCTCTCACACACACAAAGGACAGCTGTCTCACACACACAAAGGACAGCTGTCTCTCACACACACAAAGGACAGCTGTCTCTCACACACACAAAGGACAGCCGTCTCTCTCACACAACCTAAGACATGACAGATATCCAATTTAACGTTCCGTAGTAAAATGAAAAAATCAGAAAATATATTTAAAAATGTATTACCTCAAGACCTTGGGTACGATGCCTTAATTTCTTGAGTACGATGACTTAATACTTGATACCTTATTCCCCTGAGCAAGGCGACACTGTATTCGTGTGGTTAAATCGTCGGAGTGAGGGAGTTAAAACATGGAGTTTGTTAGGTTCTGAATAATAAGTTCTATATACAGGAGAGAACACAAACACCTGTAAAGTTTTGTAGGTTCGGTTTACTGGATAAGAGTATGTACACAGAGGGAAGCAGCGGTCTCCCTGGCTAAGCTCCTTGTCAACTGCTATAGGCGACGTATGGCAAGTGATACATTAGCAGCTTCCATACGTCGCCAGGCACATTAATTAAGCGTGTGGGATATGGTAATAACATTGCCACACGCTGCTAGCTAGGCTGAATAAATAATACATAAATGGAGCACATACATAATATACATACATGATATATAATCCAGCATACATAATATACATACACCTCCCTCCCCCCTATACGCTCATAGCAAAGTCTTGAGCGGACCTTTTCTTTTGGATCCGTTCTGAGCGTCGAGGGACTTCATCACTGGGAAGGGTATGGGACTCAACACTGGTGGCGGGGCCAGCAGAAGGCATTGTTACGGGTCGGAGAAAACGGCGGTTCCTCCACCACACACGACCACTGGGTAACCGCACCTGGTAGTCCCGTGACCTGCCGAGACCCATAACTACGCCTACTTTGTCCCAACGTAGGGAGGTCGGGTCCTGAACACGGACTTGGGTGCCGACACTCAACCTGGGGAGAGAACGGGCGTGGTCATTGTAGCGGGCGACGACGTCCTGAACACGTTCGGCGGCTCGGCGATCACAATCCTCTGTCTTGGCCTGCCACTCCTTGGAGAAGGATTGAGGGTGAGCAGGGACACAAGAACGAAGGGGGCGTCCATACAAAACCTGGGCAGGGGAGCGTCCGGTGTAGTTAGGTGTGTTGCGGAGTTCAAGAAGACCCCTGTCGAAGGCCTCGCAGTCAATGTTCCCAGAAGGGGCCACCTTAAGGATGAGGTGCTTCAGGGATTTGACAGCAGCCTCAGCGTGGCCGTTGGACTGCGGGTAATGGGGCGATGACAACACATGCCGGACTCCCCATCGGTCGAGGAACGCAGCAAAGTCCCGGCTTGTGAACTGAGGCCCTCCGTCGGTTCGCAGGCGTACAGGAACGCCCACGTCACGGAAGTAGTGGCGGAACTTGCTGATGGTGGCGGCAGACGTCGTGTCATTACCGCACTTGATGACAACCGGCCAACCAGAGAGACGGTCGACGATAACGAGGAAGGACTTTCCTGACACACAGAAAAAGTCGGCCGACACAGACTCAAAGGGGCGGGTGGGGTTGTCGTCACTCATAAAGGATTCCTGCTGCTGGCTGGGTTGTAATACGCGGCGGGGCTTACACACCCGGACAGCATTGGAGATGTCGGGGTCGATGCCAGGCCGGAACACAGTCTGTCTTGCACGCCGTTTGGTGGCCTCGGCTCCACAGTGACTGTCGTGGAGGCGAGCAAAGGCGTGGAGACTTGAAGCAGCAGGGACAACTACCGAAGGAGAGGTGTCACTGGCCAGAGGTAGGGGCAGGGCGGCAGCAGGGTAGTTGCTGCTCCCTTCGTGCACCCTGTTGGCGTGTTTTACCTCGAGAATCGGTGTTGGGAAGTCCTGGGAGATGATGGCCAACTCTTGGCAATGTCTGTAGGACAGCAAAGGAGTCGGGACGCCATTATACACATCAATCCAGGCTTGACACGACCTGTTGCCAAAGGTAACGTGTGCATTGAGTGAACCTAGGGACGGGGTCATCTGTGAACCATCTGCCATAAAGCGGAGATCCTTGGGGGGCGGTCCTAGATCACTTGGAGAGAGCCCCAAGCATTGCAAATGCTGGGGACCGATGACTGTAGCATCAGCGCCGGTGTCGGGCAACATCTGAAGACGGGATGACACACCGCCGTAGGTCACGATGACGCTGATGTACTGGGGGACTTTGGTCCTGGGACGCGGGGGGGAGCACACATTCCTAATGTGGCTCGAGCGTTGTCAGGAGTCGTCGTGCCTCTGATTGGAAGACTGTGGGCGGCCCTCTCTGGTGGAAGGGGGCTGAAGCTTCCGCCGACGCGGTCCCTTGGGTTTGTTGGAAGGGCAACACTTGTCATAGTGGCCCAGACGACCGCACACATTGCACTGGACCCGTTTGGCTGGGCACCGTACTGTGAGTGACCAGTGGCCCTTACGGTCACAACTGTTGCAGGTAGACTGAGCAGCTGGACACACCTGTGTTCCGTGCTGCTTACCACAGTTGTTGCAAAATAAACCGGGCGTGGACGTGGTGGGCGAAGGCGTAGGAACAGACTTCTTGTCCTTCTTGTACCGGGACACAGCGCGTACAGCTGTAGGGGGAGCACGGATGGCAGAGGTGGCACACCTGGCAGCCTCATAGGAGCGACATATCGTCAACACATCCTTAAGAGAAGAGGAAGAGTCGAGGGAGGTGAGGCGTTGGACAAGTTCCTCGTCCTTAACACCCATCAGGATCACCTGCTTCAACTGGGTCTCCTCGCACTGCTGGTGGTGGCCTGGACATATATCTACCTCTTCCGAGGCTCTCTTAAGACGCACGTAAAAGGCATCAAAAGACTCACCCTCCAACTGTCTGCAGCTAAACAATTCCCTCCTGCGCAGAGCTTCATTCTGCTGTCCTTTGATGTGCCGTTGTAGAACGTCCAGTACCTCCTCTACAGACAGCGAAGAGGTTGGGGGTACCTGCAACGTATGTTCCAAGACACGCTGAATTTCCAAGGACAGGCACATGCGCAGCTCGATGAGTTGTTTAGGCTATGACAAACTCTGGAGATCCACCATTGTAGAATAATCAGTCCACCGTCGCCGCCATTCACGAAAAGTCTGGAAAGTCTCATCAGGCTTCAAGATGGGCGGCGTTTGAGCTGCTGCCTTAGGTGGGGCTGGGGGGTGTGAAGGAAGCATGGATGAGGTATCTGAACCAGTCAGTACCGAGGCAGTGTTAGAGCCAGGGGCTTGGTTAACAGTGAGGCGAGATATCAAGGCTTCAAACCGTTCACTGTCTTCCAATCTCCGTTGGTGGTCTCGTTCTGCCTCTGCTTGCCTTCTGTGCTCATCCGCCAAACGTCTGTGAGCTTCATCCTCGCGTTTCTCATCTCTCATAAACTTCAGTAAAGCAATTATCTCTGGAGACAACGCTGAATATTGAGGTGAGGGACTGCGCGATGTGGGGGCTGGAGCGTCGTGGCCGGCCTGGTCATCCGTCTCTGCGGGGCTATCACCCGCCTGGCTCATCCAGACGCTGGGTCCACGGCTACGTAAGGCGTGAGACATAACTACTTCCTCTGTGTACTATGTCTTAAATCAGTGTTGACCGGTCAGCCCGTCGTATCAACAAGATTTCAGACAAAAATGAATTAAATACACAGATAAGTAGGTTTTATATATAAAATATATATAAGAAGCCGCGCGGTCAGCGAGTGTTAGTACGTGTGTGTGTGGTGTCCCGGGCGGGTAGAGAGTCTCGCCCCAGCTGTGAGGGGGGGGTGGAGGCGGCGCTGTGAGGGGGTGGGGGGAGAGGCGCGGCGACTCCCAGTCAGCCCAGTTACCCTCAGAACGCGGTCAGAGACGGGTGCACTGAACTCTACTCCTTACAAATGCCCAGAACGTGCCGTATACCTTGGGAATCCTTTAGAACAAGGTCACACATGAATGGCACGAAACACACAATGCACTAAACACTTCACAGAAAATCACTGTCACTGACACTGCTCAAAGTTGCTGAGATTCTTCGAGGAGAGCTGACGCGCGGGAGTTGACCCAAGCGAGAGTCCAAGCCAGTTTTCTACAAACTTTGCACTATCACTCGTAATTATCCAGTAAGATCGGATCACTGCGCCATGTTAGGTTCTGAATAATAAGTTCTATATACAGGAGAGAACACAAACACCTGTATAGTTTTGTAGGTTCGGTTTACTGGATAAGAGTATGTACACAGAGGGAAGCAGTGGTCTCCCTGGCTAAGCTCCTTGTCAACTGCTATAGGCGACGTATGGCAAGTGTTACATTAGCAGCTTCCATACGTCGCCAGGCACATTAATTAAGCGTGTGGGATATGGTAATAACATTGCCACACGCTGCTAGTTAGGCTGAATAAATAATACATAAATGGAGCACATACATAATATACATACATGATATATAATCCAGCATGCATAATATACATGCAGAGTTGAAGGAGTTACGTCACAACCCTCCACCTGGCCATCACAGGGTGAGCCCTTCAGTAATTCATCACTGCCACACACGGATTAAAGGGATCACACCAAGAAAATTAAATAAACCACTTGGAAAGTTACAAGTCACATCAAAATGCTTCGCAACACAAAGGCTGTCGGTCGGTCGGTCGGTCGGTCGGTCGGCTGGTTGGTTGGTTGGTTGGTGGGTTGGTTGGTTGGTCAGTTGGTTGGTTGGTCGCAACATAAGAGATTCAGTTAGAGATATAAGCACTAAAGACTCACTCCACAACCTTACGACCAACTCATTAAGGGAGACACCGTATAAACCCTTACCTTCATGCTAACTGAAGTGACGACATAAATACCTAACAAGGACAATGTCACTCTACTTAGTATGATGATTTAATACATCAAGTAGGGTGATCTTATCCTCCGTGAACGAGGCGATAATCCATGAACAAAGACATGTAAATCCTTGAAGAACGATGGATAATCCTTAACACACAAGGATAACTCTATGAATAATTGCAGTCTAATCCCCGGAATACATTGGGTGAAACTCCCACCTAAGATTATATCATATCATTTATTTAACGACTTTTAACTGTGGGTGGGAGAGCACAGGATCCTCTCTTAAACTACTGCTTATAAGACTCGTTACTTCCTTCTGTCAGTACTGCCGAAGGTCTGCCAGTAATGCTCAAGGGTAGTGTGGCCTGCTAGTACTTGAAACATTTAGTAAACAAATTCTATAACTCTCATTGAAATAAATATGTTTCTTCGTAATATTAATGGTGAAATCTGCAGCTAACGAGAATATATTTTCCTATTTTCAACAAGCGTCTATGTTTTTTTCATATCCAAATTGCAAAAGAATATCTATATATTTTCCTCATTTTCTTATAATTCTTTCTTCATGTCCTCATTATTCTCCTCCTTTTCCTTCCCCTTCCTTTCCTTTCACTTTTATCTCTCTCTCTTCTTGGGTTCATCATTAATCACACTTATAAAAACATATTATCCTTCCTCGCTTCAATTCCCTTTTCTTTTTGTATTTTTCTCTCCGCCTCCTCATTTCTCCTTCCGGTCTTTCCTTTATCTCTTCCATCTCTCCCCGTATCCTCTTTTACTAATGCCCCAAAAAACTCCCCCCCCTGTCCTTCCTACCTTCACTCTCTCCCTATCTTTCTATTTTTTTCTTTTCCTTTAAATACTTCCCTTCCGCTTTTCACCCATATCTTCCTTCTCCTTCCTCCCTCATCTTCCTTCTCCTTCCTCCCTCATCTTCCTTCTCCTTCCTCCCTCATCTTCCTTCTCCTTCCTCCCTCATCTTCCTTCTCCTCCCTCCCTCATCTTCCTTCTCCTCCCTCCCTCATCTTCCTTCTCCTCCCTCCCTCATCTTCCTTCTCCTTCCTCCCTCATCTTCCTTCTCCTTCCTCCCTCATCTTCCTTCTCCTCCCTCCCTCATCTTCCTTCTCCTCCCTCCCTCATCTTCCTTCTCCTTCCTCCCTCATCTTCCTTCTCCTTCCTCCCTCATCTTCCTTCTCCTCCCTCCCTCATCTTCCTTCTCCTCCCTCCCTCATCTTCCTTCTCCTTCCTCCCTCATCTTCCTTCTCCTTCCTCCCTCATCTTCCTTCTCCTTCCTCCCTCATCTTCCTTCTCCTTCCTCCCTCATCTTCCTTCTCCTTCCTCCCTCATCTTCCTTCTCCTTCCTCCCTCATCTTCCTTCTCCTTCCTCCCTCATCTTCCTTCTCCTTCCTCCCTCATCTTCCTTCTCCATCCTCCCTCATCTTCCTTCTCCTTCCTCCCTCATCTTCCTTCTCCTTCCTCCGTATCTTACTTTTCTATCTCCTCTCCTCCTACCCTGAACAACCTTGACCTCCAGATTCTTCCTCTCACAGAACACCAACAATTGAGACATTAGAGAGACATCAACACCTCCTAAGAGACAAACAGAGACGATGATGAGATGCGAGATGATGCAAGAGGACTGTACATTAAGAGACAGAGATAGAAAATGTTGAGACAGGGGAGACAGTAATGCCTAACACTATAACAATTAGACAGATTGAATTTATACAGTATAGCTAAGGTGTTATAGTTAGTTGTCTCTACACCTTGTCTTACACTATAGACAATATAGTCGCTACTGATCTCTCTCTCTCTCTCTCTCTCTCTCTCTCTCTCTCTCTCTCTCTCTCTCTCTCTCTCTCTCTCTCTCTCTCTCTCATGTTCAGAGTTATGCAGTAATACTTTCTGTACCTCGAGCATAAAACACTCAACCAAGTATAATGACAAGACACCCCCGCCCCCCCCCCCCCCCCACACAGTGACCATGGTAGCATCACCACCACCCGCCTCACTATCATATGAACCTCTACCTGGCGTTTATGCCCCACAAACACCAGGTACTGTCAGGTCCAGCCGTACGAGGCCCTGAATGCTACCAAATTTACGTCGGGTAGAGAAACTTAACACCTGGGGATAAAGACCAATGTTAATGGGTTATGTTGGGGGCGGTCGATGGGGGATGGTCTCAACTAATATTTCTTTAAGGATAAAAATCCCTGTGGATAAAATCTCAGCGGATAGGATACCCAAGTGAAGGGAATCCTACCGAGGGAAAGCATCGCTGCATATTATCCCCAGTCAAGGCAAACTCTCAGAAGGGATGCTCTATATAGGTTTCAAGAGGAGCTTATAGTATTTATTCCTAGTGGAGAAAATGCCAGATTGAGAGAGAGAGAGAGAGAGAGAGAGAGAGTGAGAGAGAGAGAGAGAGAGAGAGAGAGAGAGAGAATAACACAATAAGCATAAAACTGTTTTCTTTCCTCTCTCCTCTCTACTTTGTCTCCCCACTTTCATCACTCCCCTCTTTCCTATCTCTCTCCCCACTTCCCTCTCTCCATTCTCCTCGCCTGCCTTTTTCCCCTCCCCTTTACCCTCTGTTCCGTGCAATTTCCCCTCGCCCAACCTCTCTCTCTCTCTCCTATTTGTCCTCCCTCCTCCTCACTCTCTCCCCTTCCCCTCCCTCTTCTTTCATCCTTCCCTCCTTAACACTTCCCATAACAACTGTGCATGTTCAACAGTGATGTAACAATGACAGGAAAATCTATTTCACTCATGCATAAGAAAACAAATTGACGCAGAATTCACACGATGATGGGAGGGGAGGGGAGGGGAAGGGAGGGGGGAGGGGAAGGGAGGGGGGAGAGGAGGGGGGAGGGGAGGGGGGCGGGGAGGGGGGAGGGGAGGGGAGGGGTGGGGAAGGGAGGGGAAGGGAAGGGAAGGGAGGGGAAGGGAGGGGAGAGGTGTAATATCTTGCCACACCATAAACAGTCGACTTATTCAACTTCTTAGATGGAAAATTCACCAAACTCAACACATTAAACCTACTATTTTTCCCAATTTCTTCTTTGAGTACATATTTTTCCAGGGATGAAAACACACAATTCGCCTCGCAAATAACTCAGTCTCAACCTATTCCAACTTCATTGAACACAAGAGATGAAACTTACCTTCAGATTTTACTAATAGAAACTAGAACATTTTCCCCAATATCTAGAACAATTATAAAGAGTTCTATATAATTTCTGATCGTTGTGGATAAGTGTAATTACCAACATCATTACGTGTTTTAAAGACTTCAGCTGTATGTCTACACTGTCTTCAGTATGTATATTGTTTGTACAGTACGTGCTGAATCATTGTGAACATGTAATACGATTTTACTAAATATCTATCTGAACAACGATGTATGTATGTATGTATCCAGGCACTTTAGCTTAACTCTCAGCTCACAGCGTAAGGAATGTTTGCTGCCTCACCGACTCAAACACGAGACGTTTTTCTTCACTCTGGGGACACGAGATGAGATCATTTACCCTATCGAAGCCCGCAAGTGAGGAACATTTTCCCACCTAATGTGTGTAAACTTTCTCACACTTTCTCACTTTAAACAACAGAGCGAGAGAGACGGTGGGTGTGTGTGTGTGTGTGTGTGTGTGTGTGTGTGTGTGTGTGTGTGTAAACTTAACAATAATAAATTAAAGTACCACGTCAGATAATTACGTCAAGAAACAAACAGAAGTTAAATTTCAAGAGACAAATGAGATCCAATGAGCGAAAAACTATTTAAAAACTAAAATGTAAAGTTTCACGAATTGTCATAAAAAATAAAGAGATGATTGATAATAACTAGAGATCCATGAAATTAGATCCAATCAGAGTAGACATTGAATTATGAACAGCGACCGACAACATTTTTAGGGGACCTTAAATCTAGCGATTAAAGTTATCTTAAACTGAGTGATGATAACCCTACCATACAGTACATCATATGAGTAACAATACATACACAACAAGACAAAGACATCATACACAGGAGCGGCCTCGTTATACACCATACACAACACTGTATACTCGTACTATACTGTACACTAGGGAGTGACAGTTTGGCAAAAGTTTTCAAAATCAAGTGGCTTGGGTTGGATTATTTGTCTATCGGCCACGCTGGTTCCGAATGTGTTTGAATCTTTAACATCAGTGCATTAGAAGGTTTGTGGATACTTTTCGGTTCGACATAAAAAAAAACAAGAATAATGGTAGACATTCTTTATTATTGGCATGTATGCTTCAATTTAGCAGCAGCACACTAGCACAGTTGGCACACTAACATTGGCTGTCCCCACAGTGTCCCCTCAGTCCCAGTGTCCCCACAGTCTAGCACTGGTAGCTCTCTTTCTTAGCCCTCCGCTTGTTTTTCTTCCTGGCCTCCAGCTTGTTCCAGGTGACCTGGCCCTGCTGCCAGGCAGAGCTGGCCACGTCTGCTGCCTCCGTGGTGAGCTTCACTCCTCTTTCCAGTGCGGTGGTGGTGCAGGGCAGACCTGGCTCACTGTACGGTTCCTCCAGAAATTGCTCCAGTTCCTGGTCACTGTGCTGGAACAGGATGGGAGGGGAGGAGCTGGCCTTCTGCAGATCAACCAACTCTGACAGCTTGGTGGCAGCCAGATTCAGTTGAGGGTTCCTCACTTTCCTCACTGTCTTTCTCCTGTGCCTTTTTTCCTTCTTCCTCAGCTGCTTGATGATGTTTAGGGCCAACTCCCTCTCACTCTTGTCCATGGAGGCCAGCAGTGAGACCATCACCACCTCGTGCTGGCCGAAGTAGCCGTTGAACTGGAAGTATGGAGTAAGCAGCTCCACTTCCTCCAGGGTGCAGTACGTCCTCACCCGGTTGATGATGGCGAGGAGGTGGCGTGGGCCCTCCAGTAGCAGATTCCTCTGCCTGATCTCCAGGAAGGAGGGCACGTACATAAGGATGATGAAGGAGGTCATCCGTCTCTGTGACTCGCTGGGGGAGGTGGTGCTCATGTAGGCCCTCAGCTCCCTGCTCTCCGTGTTTTGCCATCTGGCGTTGGTCATGGCTCCGGCCCGTGCCCTGGCCCATCTCTCCTCAATGTGCCGGACTCCACCGTCTTGGCCATCTCCAACAGATACCGGGTGTCCCAGCTGAACTCCTCCCAGACGACGGAAGGGATGGCATCCAGGAGAGACCTGAGGTAGGTATTGGTGACGGCCTGGAATTCAACCACCGGAAGGTCCCACACGTTGCCGGTCAGCTTCCGAGCCTCCTCACCACTCCAGGAGGCGGGACCAGTGGTTGGGCCAGCGTAATGGTTGAATAGATGGCCGAAGAGCTTCTCCAGACTGTGGATCAGGCAGTGGATGTGGAGGAGAGGCCGTCCCAACAGCCTTTCAAACTCGGCGATGAAACCGTGATTATAGCCACTCATTTTGTTGCAACCGTCGCTAAGGACAACCAGGAGGTCGGTGGTGTCAATACCGCGCTCCTCCAGGAAGGCCAGCAGGCTGGTGGCCAGGTCTACCCCCTTTCCCCCCACCGGGACCAGGTGACCAAGGAACTCCTCACCAGGGAAGCCGATCACTGCACAGTCTTCCCTCTTTTCCATGGCGAATCTCTTGTGGTTCTTCTCACCTACACCAGTCACTATCTTGTTCTCATTGATCCTCTCATCTACCATGAGACCTCTGACCTTGAATCCCCTGAACTTTTCTTTTTTCTGTTCTCGTGACCTCTTCCTGACTCTCTCCACTTTCTTCCAGTTAGTCACTTTAGACTTGTCCCCTTCAGTTATGATGTTGTCTGCAGCTCTGATGGTGTTTGCGATGTGAGCCACTGCATCATTGGATACCTTGAACCTGTCAGCAGTTTCTCCGATCCTGTCCTCGGCTTCTTTCTCCCTTTTCCTTTTCTCTGATCTTGCTCCCCTGTCGACCGTAGCCTTGAACTCATTGTCATTGACATCCTTATAATCACTATCTTCTTCCTGAGCACTGTCATCCACTGCCGACACTTTACACGACATCCTCTCCATCTCCTCCTTACTCTTTGACCTCATCTTCTCAGTTTTCCTCTCTTCCTCAGCCCTTTTCTTAGCCCTCTTCGCTTCCTTCTCCATCTCTTCTTTCAGCTTGGCAGTCACAATTTTGTCAACGCCATCAATGCAGCCCTCCCTTCCCGGTTTCCTCTGGGCTGCCAGGAAGCTTTTCTCTCGTTCGTGCACTTTGCTGTCGTCTGCCACATCAAACAACTTCTCAGCTATATCCTCGAACCTCATCTTCAGCTTCCCGTTCTTCGTTTTCTTCCTTTTCTGTTTCTGTCCATTTCCCTTCATCATCATCGTCTCCCTCCGCATCCTCCACAGGTCGTGGACTCTCATTTTCACCCTGATTTCAGAGATAGTGGGGACAGTGGCCTTCCTATACACATCCAGTTGTGTTCTGACCTCACTCAGTTGTGTTCTGACCTCACAAGGGGAAAGGTCACGGCAGGGTTAGCTCCGGAGGGATAATTATCAGATATGGCCAGAGCTAGGTGCGGTCTTGGGTATGAGAGTTTGTTGACCAAACTGGAGTGGTCCACTGAAGAATTGGCGAAGGCCAAGTTGGAGAACTTGAAATTAAGGGAAGAGCTGGCGATGTTAAAAGGAGAGGCTGGACGAGTAAAGCCAGTGGCTGACGAAAAATCAAGCAAGTGGAAAATTGTGAGTAGTGGTAGGACCAAGCTGGTGGTAAAGAAGCACACGAAGGATACGACAACAACGACAACAACAACTAAGTGTACCAACCCGTTCAGTCCCTTGATAGACGAATTGGACGTTAGTACAGTCAGGGGCAGGGATGACAAGGAAGGTATAAAAACTTTAATTGTTGGTGACTCACAGGTAAGGTACATGGACAGGGCCTTTTGTGGTAAAAACAAAAATAGGATGAGGGTGTGTTTGCCAGGAGCTGGTGTGGGGGATATAATTGACAGGATGGACAATATCTTGTCTGGTAATGGGAACAAACCCATTATCTGCCTCAGTGCAGGAGGCAATGATATTGGCCGATGTAGGAGCGAGGAGCTTCTTGATAAGTTCAAGGCAGCCATAGATCGTATTAGGACTAAGGGAGGGATCCCTATCATATGCGGTGTCCTGCCTAGAAGGAGAGTTGGCAGTGAATGGTTGTCAAGGGCAGTTGGTGTTAACGACCGTCTTGACAGATATTGCAAGTCAATATCAGTCCCATTCATTGACAACTGGGACAACTTCTATGGCAGAAGGGACCTTTATGCTAGGGATGGGGTGCACCTGTCTAGGGATGGAGTAGCAACCCTGGCTGGGGCTCTAGAGGGGGCAGTTCAAAAGATATCGAAGTCTTTAAACTGCTAAGAGAACATAGGGGCATGGGGGTGGAGGAGACTGCAGTGGGAGCGGGTAAACAAGGCGAAAGATTACAGGGAAATAGTGTTAGGAATGATGACATAACTAAATTAGACAGGGAGTTTAAAACTAAACGCGGTAAGGGGAGGACTCAGAACACGACTAACTTAAATGTATATTACGCGAACAGTAGAAGTATGAGAAACAAAATGGATGATATTAGGGCCTTGGTATGTACCGAAGAAATCGATATAATTGCATTCACTGAAACATGGATCAACCTAGACACACGTGAATTACCAGTCGAATACCAAATTGCGGGTTACAAACTGTTCCATACCGATAGGCAGACCAGGAAAGGAGGCGGAGTAGCAATCTATGTTAGGGATAATCTGAAGTGTGAAATAAATAAGGAAATAAAAACTGAGAGGAATACAGAAACAATTTGGATAGAATTAAGCGACGGTCGGGAAAAATTAATCACAGGAGTAATATATAGACCCCCCAATCTTGATAGCGTCAATGAGCGACTTATCTGGGATGAAATGTGCAGGGCTTCCATACACAACAAAGTCTGTATAGTAGGCGACTTTAACCTTGGCCAAATAGATTGGACCGACCTTACGGGTAACTCAGAATCAGAGGACTTTCTCGAGACGATCCAGGACTGTTTCCTAAGTCAACATATAACCGAACCCACACGGGGTAATAATATATTGGATTTAATTTTGTCAAACAGAGAAAACCTCATTAGCAATGTCGAGGTAGGGAACGAACTTGCAAACAGCGATCACAAAGAAATTCGATTCCAGTTAGATTTTCAGGGCAGACGTAAGGAAAATTCCACTAAAGTACCAGATTTCAGAAGGGCAAACTTTGACAGTTTAAAGAGGCAGCTGAGAGAGGGGGTGTCGCGCTTGGCCGTGAACCTGACAGATGACACAA
>CAUDMG010003028.1:0-18879 GCA_958450375.1 Homarus gammarus
GTATTTTGTACCAGGTTTATCACTTATTCTGTGATAAGGTTGCCCTGGGGACATCACCGGTCCTATAATGTTGTTTTGGTACAAATGAAATGATTATGAACAAGCTGCAGCGGCTCACTGAAATAAACCCCACATACTAAATTATACAAATGGCAGTCCTGTTCTCTCATCTGTCTCTCTCGTCTCTCCTTGTCTCTCAATATGTTTCTCATAAGTCTCTCTCTCTCTCTCTCTCTCTCTCTCTCTCTCTCTCTCTCTCTCTCACTTTGTTCTCTCGTTTCTCCCAGCGTTCGTCTTTGTCTTTCACTAAATTAGTCGATAGTTATTAAAGAAGGTGTTTGAAATATATGCAAGAGAGAGATCTTGGTGTGTGTATGTATGTATGTATGTATGTATATCAAAGATTAAAGGAAAAAAATATATATATTTGATATTTCTAAATATCGTTGTGTTTTAATATTTCTACGTCCGTGTGAATGAAAGGAGACAAAGGTAGAGTTACACTATTATGTTGTGTGTGTGTCTGTCTGTCTGTCCATTTAGTCTACTATGAAGACAAAAAAGCACGACATTCTCTTGGTATCAACAAAAGCGAAATAAACAAATTTTAAACAATTTTTACCCGTATATAAATTTAACAATATAATCTGTAGTTGTAAAGATCCACATCACCGTGAAATTGGTTGATATCCTCTCGTTTACTCAACCATAAACACCAAACATTCAGGCGATAAGGTTCACTTAACCTAAATTATACTATAGACAAAAAACCCACAGCTTTTGTTTGGATAGAATTTGTTTGATTTTATTTATAAATTGTCTATTATAGAGTTGATCTATTGTAAACTGTTGTATTTTGACAGGTTTTGTGTTGGAAAGGTTTGTGGTACAGTACATACATACATACATACATCCTCCTCTAACACACATACAATAAATGAACGGCAGCACAGGCAGAGGACAAAAGAACGATCGTCTGGCGAAGTTACCTTGAGCGCCTTCCATAAGCCAACTCGGTTAATAAGGACTGAATACCTGATATAATCTGTCTGTGTCGCCCCCTTAATTGGACCACTTAAATATCTTCTCACGTCTCCAGGTAAGAGGAGAAATTAAGTTACGGATGATTGGGAATTTTTAATCAGTCTCTCTCTCTCTCTCTCTCTCTCTCTCTCTCTCTACGTGTTTTAGCGTCTCTTCGTGTCTCAATGTCTCTTAGCGTCTTTATATGTCTTTCAAAAACTCTCTTAGCATCTCTCAGTGTCTCCTAGCCTCTCTCAATAACTCCTAACATCTCTCACTATCATTCTCAGCATCTCTCCATATCTCTGTGAACGAGTGACAGAACCATCCACGAGGTTATATAAACTATGCTGTACCTTCTTGATAATACAGTCTGTTTCATGTAATATCTAAATAATGCATAGATACTTGCTGTACCCTCTTGATAATACAGTTTGTCATGTAATATCTAAATAATACATAGATACTTGCTGTACCTTCTTGATAATACAGTTTCTGTCATGTAATATCTAAATAATACATAGATTCTTGTTGTACCCTCTTATTAATACAGTTTATGTCATGTAATCACTAAAAATAAGTACATTATCCTTGCTGTAACCAATAATTACTACATAATAATTGCTGTAGTTGCTAAATAATACAATTAATGATTATGTACTATTTTAATAATACAGTATACAGTAGTTAATGTAGGGGGGGTATTTATACAGTATGTTATGTATTTACTGTAGTCTGTAAATGGTTTAGGTTATTATAAATTGACATAATGAGGGTAATGAATTGAGGAGAGAAGAGACGAGAGAGAGAGAGAGAGGAGAGAGAGAAGAGATAGAGAGAGAGAGAGGCATAAAGAAAAATACACACACACGAACTCCTACAAACATACACACACACACACGCACAAACATCACAACATCTCCGTCTGTCTGTCTGTCTTCCTCAGAACTCAATATTTATGTAAAACATTTGGTCTTAAAATTCAACCAGAGTTTTTCCTTTTTCTTTTTTTAACGAAACCTTTTAACAATGACGGTATGAGAGTTCCGTTTATCTCCCAAGGGAGGAAACTTAACCGATTCGACTTGATTTTTCTCCAAATTTCACATAACGTATTAAAAGCGACTCCAGATAGATAGATAGATAGATACTTCCTCAACCTGGTAATGTGAGGTGGGGTGTTGTCGTCTTGATGTTCTCACTTTTCAAGAATTTATTTATCTATTGAAAAAAAATGCTATTGATTACGTATGAATAAATAGGTAATTTAGTTGTTGTTTGTGTTAAAAGAAGACGTATTATTTGTTGATTCTCTTTAATTTTATATTGAAGCTTTTATTTATATCATCGTCGTCTTTTGTTTACGATATAAAGGATGGAAACTTGATGCTCACTACTTGTTTTTTTTTTGTCATTGTGTTTATACTTTTACATGGAAATTACAGATGATTTTTTTTTACTTTGTCTCATGTTTCTTTAGTTATCTCTCTTACTTGGTTTTGGTGTGGGAGAGAGAGGCGAAAACAAGAGGATAAGTTGACAAACAAGTTCAAGATGGTAAAGTTTACTCACGTAGGAGAGAGAGTTATTAACATTTGAACACCTCGAGATATACGTTATGGCGACTAAACTAATCCCTTATATATCAACTAAGATATCGGCTGGAAAATATTATTAATCCCAGAGGTTTATGCCATTAGCCTCAGGCAATGAACCGTCACACAGGGAGGCAAATCCGGTGTGAGTAGACATTAATGACCGTAGTTTCCGGGTGTTGATGTGAGAACGTTTGGTCCTTTGTGTTATGCCCCGTCAGCTGTTGGCGTCCGATGTACGGTAATTCATGACACGTGTGAGATATATGCTTTAATTATAACTCTAAACCTTTTTAATGTTATAGTTCTCTTATATTGTTTACCGTTATATAAATCATCTTTTAAAATGGTAATAGAAAATAAGATTAATGATCCTTAAAATAGAATTAACGAGGAAAAGAACAGATTTCACGATAGTTGTCAGATGTAAGGGAATGGTTGTGTTGTGTTGTAAAGAAACATGCAAACGAAAACACTAAGTACACAATCACCTGTTTCTTTTGTCTCTGTCTGTCTGTCTCACCCTTTCACTGTACACAAAAGAAACAAAACTCACGAACTAATATTATTAAGTTAAACCAACAAAAATAATTTTGTAATTAGGAAAAAAATAATTACTGTGAAAGTAAATATATTGAACCACACACACACACACACACACACACGTCACTGCACCAGGACTAACATCAACAAACATTCTAATGAGCAGTACACAAAAAGATAAGGGCAGGGGGAGGAGGTAACCAAGCTTATGATCAAGGTTGTAATCACAGAAGTTAAACGGGAATATGAACACCAATCCTCAGTGGTGACCCAAGTCTACGGGTCTACGGTAGAGCCGAGTGTTGCTACCAGCCGTCACAAGTGGTCTACGGGTCTACGGTAGAACCGAGTGTTGCTACCAGCCGTCACAAGTGGTCTACGGGTCTACGGTAGAGCCGAGTGTTGCTACCAGCCGTCACAAGTGGTCTACGGTAGAGCCGAGTGTTGCTACCAGCTGTCACAAGTGGTCTACGGTAGAGCCGAGTGTTGCTACCAGCTGTCACAAGTGGTCTACGGGTCTATGGTAGAGCCGAGTGTCGCTACCAGCTGTCACAAGTGGTCTACGGGTCTACGGTAGAGCCGAGTGTTGCTACCAGCCGTCACAAGTGGTCTACGGTAGAGCCGAGTGTTGCTACCAGCCGTCACAAGTGGTCTACAGGTCTATGGTAGAGCCGAGTGTTGCTACCAGCCGTCACAAGTGGTCTACAGGTCTACGGTAGAGCCGAGTGTTGCTACCAGCCGTCACTAGTGGTCTACAGGTCTACGGTAGAGCCGAGTGTTGTTACCAGCCGTCACAAGTGGTCTACAGGTCTACGGTAGAGCCGAGTGTTGCTACTAGCCGTCACAAGTGGTCTACAGATCTACGGTAGAGCCGAGTGTTGCTACCAGCCGTCACAAGTGGTCTACGGTAGAGCCGAGTGTTGCTACCAGCCGTCACAAGTGGTCTACAGGTCTACGGTGTTTTGTGTTCAGTTTCAAGCTGAGACGCCTGGGTATCTAAACGACGGTGTTACTGTCTTATTAAATTCGCTGAACGTATTCCATGCTCGGAGTCTTATACAAAGACGTTATGTACAAAAGTCCATCAAGACCATAACCTAGCCTAACCTAACCTAACCCACCCTACTCCTTCTAGACCGAATATGATACAGTCTCCCTTCTTCCCTCGCCACAGATCTGACCTGCTCGCCAACAGATCTCACCTGCTCGCCACTACAGTCAGCTCTCCACCAGCCTGATTGACTTACCAATAAGTTCTCCTCGTGTCTAACTAAACACATCTGCTCCATCACCAACGCTTCCTACAGCCACACAAGATGCCCAGCTGACTACAAGACCTCAAATGTATCACCAATGCCCAAATCAACGATCCCACGATCCATACGACCCACGACCCATTGCCATCACCCCAGTCTTACCAAACCAATCAAGAGCCAGCATTTACTCTCCATTATAGAATAGTATTAACAAAGGCAATAAAGGCATAAGCATCACTCGGTAAATGTTTTGTTCCTATGATGACACAAGACCTCAGGATGTGTCAGATTAATTATTTCTTCACAGGTAAGTCTCTCTCTCTCAAGTGCAGATGTCCTCATTATGGTTTGGCCAGACAGGGAAACAAAAGAGAGTGTATAAACGTAACGTAACCTAACCTAACCTAACCTAACCTAACCTAACCGAACCTATCGTAATTTAACTCGATATATACATAAGTTTTCCTTCAAGTACAAGTCTGGTGGTGATTGGCTGTGTAGTTGCGTGGAGGTGGAAAATGCGCCTTGTGATTGGTGGGTGAGTTGCGTGCGTGAGTGGTGGAGTGGCGTGACGCAAGGGGGGAGGGAGGGGAAGGGTGCGTTAGTCGCTGTGTTATAGAAGGTGACTACATACATACATACATACATACACTCCACTAGTCGTGTAAGTAATCAGCTAATGCCAAATTCAGATATTAAAAGATTAACCTACAGGGCTTCCCCATGCTTCCTCCCCGTCAGGCAGGTGTTACCGTCCCAGCGGCTCTTCCTTACCTGCACCTACAGTAGCACTTAATTAGTAAGGTGAGGCAGGTGAGGGGCTGGTGATTGATTGCTTATGTATTTCGACAATAGTAGACTCTCTTTTGGTTGGTTCTCACGACACCTGGGGGGCGGCAGGGTGGTGAGGTGGGTGGTGAGGTGGGTGGTAAGATGGGTGATAGGGTGGTAGAGTGGTAAGGTGGGTGGTAAGGTGGGTGGTAGGGTGGTGAGGTGGGTGGTAGGGTGGTGAGGTGGGTGGTAGGGTGGTAAGGTGGGTGGCAGAGAAAGAGGCAGAGTGGCAGGGGTGGCAAAGAGGCATGGGTGGTAGCGTAGGAGGGTGACAGGAGCGGCTGGGGTAGGGGCGGCAGGGTGGCAGGGCGGCAAGGGCCCTCAGAATCAGTCACTATATACAACACTCTTAACACAACACAATGCTAGAAGGACACAACAACCACTCTGTACCTTAAGAACAAATTCAACATAGACACCAGAGAGCATAACACCCTTATAGACGGGTCATATACCTTACCTCACCTAATTTATTGCCCCTTATATCCTGTCATTAACCTTTCATTATTATCACGAACGTATTTTTTTAGTTTTTTTTGGGGGGGGAGGGGGGGTGGGGTGGGGGGGGGGGGAGGGAGGGGGGGGTGGGGGGGTCTCGGGGAGGGGGGGGTGGGGGGGTCTCGGGAAGGGGGGGTGGGGGGGTCTCGGGAAGGGGGGGGGCGGGGTGGGGTCTCGGGAAGGGGGGGTGGTGGGGGGTCTCGGGAAGGGGGGGTGGGGTGGGGTGGGGTCTCGGGAAGGGGGGGGTGGTAAGTGAGTAAAGATGGATCAAAATAATAACTTTGGCCTTTTAACTCTCCCTCTACCCATTCCTCCCCCTTCACCCCGCTCCCCCCTCCTCCCCTTCCCTCCCCCATCGTCGACTAAAGGTCACTCATTCATTCTATAACAAAAATCAAGAGTTAAATATTACACATTTTCTCTGCCAATATTTCCGTGAAAAAAAAAATCAACGTTAAAAAGAATATGGGAAGAATTAACCATGAAATAAAAATATATAACAAGTTCAAAGGTCAGAAGCGTGGGTTGTGTGACCTTTGCCCTGGGTGGGTAGGTAGGTATTGTAGGTTAGGTCGATGCTGCACTCGTTCATCTTCACTTTACCCATCTGTAATGTTAGGTGCTAAATCACAGCTAAGTGAACCAGGGGCGCCCCGAGGGTAAACCAGCGACCTATCCTAAACTTTCAAGAGACTTTATCTACCCAGAAACGTCTTCAATGAAAACATCCCAGGAGTGATAACTATAATTTTCCACCAGTAAGTTTCTAGACGGTAAACATGAGAGACAGGTTCAACAGGATGCAGCCATCTACTTCAAAAGTACAGTAAAAAAAAAAATCAATACAGGTTTTCGACTTTAGTTGTGGCCGTTAACAACTGAAGAGCCTTTGATGAACAAGACAATGTTGGGAAACAGTTCGTGCCTGACAGGAACACCATATTTTATCGCGATATATTGTATTTGGAAAGTAAAACACGAGAATCTAGAAGGATCATTAAGTGTCCTTCAAATAACAACCAGCGCTCATGAGGGAGGAAGACCACAACAAACTGGAGGGACGTATTAAAGGAAGAACCAGACAACTAAGAGACATCCTCCTCGATCCGGGAAAGATCACCAACATCTGACTGTATCCAGATTGAGTTTTGCATATTATGATACACATTGGGCCTTGATCTTTGGTAATGACATGAAACACTGAACAACATGTCAGTTCTAAGACGATACATGATGGCTGGGCTGGTAAATCACTAAAAAAAATCCTGTATTAATAACACAAAGGACTGAAAAGTTATTTTATTTTATTTAATTAACGATATACGGAAGCCACTATCTAGAAAATCAATGGATCACGAAAATTTCCCGAGTGATTTTATACAACAGATATAAGAACATAAGAATGGAGGAAACTGCAGCGGGCCTATTGGCCCATACTGGGCAGTCCCGTTTACACCCAACCCCTATTGCTCATATGAGCATCCAACCAATGTTTGAAGCAATTCAGCGTATTCGAGTTAATCTAATGATGATATTTGGTAACTTGTTCCATTCATCCACTACTCTGTTTCCAAACCAGTGTTTACCTATTTCACGCCTAAATCTAAATTTGTCTAATTTAAAACCATTGTTACGAGTTCGCTCCTGGTTGGATAGTTTGAGTACCTTTGTAATGTCCCCTTTGTTTAGCCCTGCCTTCCACTTATACACCTCTATCAGGTCGCCCCTCGCTCTACGTCTCTCAAGGGAGTGCAAATTAAGATGCTTTAACCTGTCTCTATACTCAAGGTTCCTAATGCCCGGGATTAGTCTTGTCATTCTAAATCACGATCTTCAACACGAGAGGTAAGGACGATTTACTCAGTGACGACACAAGACTCACGAACGAGTGAGTACAATAACAACGATACCTGACATAAAACTAACTTGGACATACCTGAAGTGTGTTGCGTTGTGATACGGTCCCTCCATGAGCTTGTTAACTTTCACCTACCTGGAAAACAAAACCATCAGATTAACTTTCCATCCCACTTTACGCTTAGATTTGTTTATTTTTGTGTAAAGGTTAAGGAAAATTTCACCACTTATACGACTGGCAATAAAAACTAACCAACCCTAACCAAATCAATATGGTTTTGTTAGTTCGTGTTGTCTGTCATCATTATTGGTTTAGACGTTCAGCCTTCATGGGGAAAGATCATTAAGTTCTGAAAGAAAACTACAGTATATATCAAAAAAAAATTCCTTCTCTCCTTTAGATAAACATTTATGCATAACAACAAATGTGACCATAAAGAATCTGCCTGAGAAATTAATTAACACACCTGTCCATACTGTCATTATAGCATCAGCAGAAGTAATGCTCACCTTGTCCTGGTGGTAGAGGAAGCCTTGGTATCACCCGTTGTGTCTTGGACCATGGACCATCCTGCCTGAAACAACAATCATCAATCAGGCAACAGTTCTGCTTTTATTACTCTAATTATATACAACTTTATTCTATAAACACTAACACAAGAGATGGTCGATACGGCCATCTCTCAAGGATCAGTAAAGCTCCTTGATATAAATTTCCACAGCAAAGTACAACAAGTCATAATGGCCACATAAACTCACTCACTCACAAACCTACATTAACAATTTCCCGGTGAGGAAGGTGCAGGGAGTGAAGTGGGGGAGGGAGGTGAAGGAAGGAGGTGCAGGGAGTGAGGTGAGGGAGGTGCAAGGAGTGAGGTGAGGGAGTGAGGTGAGGGACGGAGCCACAGTTACTTTTATCATAATAGTAAGTATTTTAAAGAGGCGACATTTACCTGCACCAAATAGAATCTGACCTAACCAACCAAAGAATCCTAACCTGACCTAACTTTCTAGCTCGTCATATTAAACAAAGTAATTATTTTAATATCTGGCACCAATGAAAGCAAATTTGTTGAATCGTCATGGTTTAATTTTACGATTTTTTGTGGACGTCAGAGTACTCTGGACCGAGCAGGTTGATTGTAAACAAATGACAACTCACGGTGAATCAGCAGATGTTTCTGAGGAATATTTACGGTAAATAATTAATTTCCTCGCGTTCAAAGCACATAGAGACGATAGAGACGTTATTTTAGTGTCATATGATCAGTTTTTCAATTTTTACCTCACAATTTCCCTCATCCTTCATGCCCTGCCCACTAAAAATTAAAATAAAAGGTTGTCGCCTCTTTAATAAAATACTTACTATAATGGTAAAGATCACCTGTGGAGGGAATGAGCAATGAACGAAATCGAACAAATCCTTCTGAAAGTCGCCGTCTCAGTTTTCAGTGACAGCTGGTGATTGGGACGCCATTTTGTCAAAACACGGCAGAAAACTTGATTATTTCCCATATAACTCTAATAATATGTCTATGTACTCCGCCCAGTAAGGTCGTGTGAACTGTTAGTGATGGTAAGAGTTTATAGTGAAGGTGAATAAGTTAACGATATACACCTGTTGGTTGTGTTATGGGGAGGAGGTGAGTCAGCTCCTGCCTACACCGGCCTCATTAACCACAACAAATATAACCCTTATTGACCACCACTTACCTCTTAGTCTTATCTTCCTTCACAAACGATGACACTTAATACCACTTTACTGTTGCACTTTATAAACAGTTCACAGTGAAACTTGTTAACGCGACAACAGCGACAAACTAACTGACCGTCGCAGCTCAGCACAAAGCAAATGGTGGAGCTTCACGAGACTCAGTGAACGAACCTGTCTCGTTACTGTGAGAAGACTAGAGTGTACTGCATCGTTCTGTGTGCCGGAGCTTCACGAGACTCAGTGAACGCACCTGTCTCGTTACTGTGAGAAGACTCGAGTGTACTGTATCGTTCTGTGTGTCGGAGCTTTACGAGACTCGGTGAACAAACCTGTCTCGTTACTGTGAGAAGACTCGAGTGTACTGTATCGTTCTGTGTGTCGGAGCTTCACGAGACTCAATGAACGAACCTGTCTCGTTACTGTGCGAAGACTCGAGTGTACTGTATCGTTCTGTGTGTCGGAGCTTTACGAGACTCGGTGAACAAACCTGTCTCGTTACTGTGAGAAGACTCGAGTGTACTGTATCGTTCTGTGTGTCAGAGCTTCACGAGACTCAGTGAACGAACCTGTATCGTTCCCTGGGTGAATTGATAAAAAAACATGATTCGTTGATGTAGAACGTATGTGGTCCACTGAGATGATGGAAGCTTACCCCTGCTGCCCACTAACTAACA
Source organism: Homarus gammarus (assembly GCA_958450375.1). NCBI lineage: Eukaryota > Metazoa > Arthropoda > Malacostraca > Decapoda > Nephropidae > Homarus > Homarus gammarus. The sequence continues at coordinate 9,992 of CAUDMG010003028.1, forward strand.
AACTAGTCTTCCCGCTACTACCGAACATAATGTAGACTCTTTCATGGTAACATTCATCTACACATTCACCATAAACGAGTATAATAACCAAATATTATTATCTACGGTATTACTCTCATAATAACGCGTTTTTAGTATAATTTAATCTTGATAAGGAATAGTGTAAAGTGAGATACGATTGATAATGAATAATTGACTGGCCATTTGGGTTCCGCAGACAATGACAGATTCTAGTGAAGTTATCCATCATGACGTTCCGTTTTCTGTGGCCTTTCCGACGTGTCAGGACCACACGCGACCTCAGTTTGTAAACATAAATTGATTCGAAGCCATAAGGGGGGGGGGGGGGTATCCTGTTTAATCGGTTCTTAGGAGTTTATTACGTTTTTTGTTGTTGTTTATAAGTTTTAATAATTGTGTGTGTGTGTGTGTGTGTGCGTGTGTGTGTGCGTGCTTGGTCGCTAGCAGATGTAAGGACGGTACCTTACTATGATTGAGTGATCGATCACAGATAAAGACAACTAATTAAAGAGAGAGAAAGAGAAAAAATAATGTCTTTAAAAATTAATTATCTATGTTACATCATTCGTTGACAATTACTTCTAACTCACCTTGGTCACTGCAAGGCAAATATCAAGACACAAGTAAGAACAGGTAAGAAAACACGTAGGTAACAACAGGTAATTAAATCTGAAGCGGACTCTGCAAAACTACAGGAAGATCTAAACAAATTTTTCGAATGGTCGGAAAAATGGCAGATCAAATTCAATGTGGACAAATGTAAAGTACTCAGTATAGGAGATGTAAACAGGGAAACCAGTTACCAGATGAACAACGATGCCATTGTGGAATCCGACTGCGAGAGAGATTTAGGAGTAATGATAAGTAGGAATCTTAAGCCAAGTAAACAATGTGTTTTTGCTCGAAACAAGGCTAATAAAGTACTTGGGTTCATACAAAGGAGTGTTAGTTACAAGACTAGCGAGGTCATTCTAAAACTATTTCTTGCTCTTGGGAGACACCCACTTGGATTACTCAGTTCAATTCTGGTCACCGTATTACAGAATGGATATAGAATCCCTAGAAAGAATTCAGAGGAGAATGACAAGACTAATCCCGGGCGTCAGGAACCTTGAGTACAGAGACAGGTTAAAGCATCTTAATTTGCACTCCCACGAGAGACGTAGAGTGAGGGGGCGACATGATAGAGGTGTGATAAATGGAAGTCAGGGTTAAACAAAGGGACATTACAAAGGTACTCAAACTATATCCAACCAGGAGCGAAATCGTAACAATGGTTTTAAATTAGACAAACTTAGATTTCGGCGTGAAATAGGTAAACACTGGTTTGGAAACAGAGTAGTGGATGAATGGAACAAGTTACCAAATATCATCATTAACTCGAATATGCTGAATAGCTTCAAACATTGGTTGGATGCTAAGATGAACAATAGGGGTTGGGTATAAACGGGACTGCCCAGTATGGGTCAATAGGCCCGCTGCAGTTTCCTCCATTCTTATGTTCTTATGATGGGTTATTTACAATGATTGATGGATGATTTACAATGATTCATGGTTGAGTGGGTTGATTGATTAATTATTGACATGATTGATGTATGATATATGTATACATTACTCTCTGGTGTATGTGTGTGGCCACTAAGACCCAGACTAACAGCATAAGATGCGTCCACGTCGAGTTTTTAGAGGAATTACTGACAAGTGAGTCACGAGGGAGGGGAAGTGGGGGAGGGGGAGGGGGGAAGGGAAGGGTGATTGGTTAGCAACGCAACGGACAGACCAAACCATCACACGGACATGCATCCCAGGTGACTACGAACACGTACAGTAGATCACGGACAGACATTCATACACGGTAACCCAGATGACGAGAAGCCCAACGACACTGTATCAATATGTTACCTGTACTACCTGAGATGACCAGGTAGGTGACCATGTTGGTGACCAGTGTAGGTGACCAGACCCAGGCAGGAGACCAGGCAGGGAGACCAGGTAGTGATGGTGTGTAATTGACTCCTGTAGTATATAGGTTAGGTTAGGTTTATACACCTGACAATATACCTGCCCATCATCTTCGCATATTTTATTCAAATATTCATTGATTGATTCTCCTTTCCCTTCCCTCCTTCCTCCATTCACCTCCCCCCTCCCTTTTCCTTTCACCCCCCCCCTCCCCTCCTCTTCCTCTGGTCATCTAGGAGAGGTCAACATATGAAGGGCTCTAACAGTGTGACCTCTACAGCGTCGCCTACAGTAGTACACGTCTTGAATGTACCAATCAATCCAAGGCGTGTGTGGCGTAGGTCAGAGGTCATGTACCCTATACAAACACCACACACACACACACACAGTTTGATATAGACTAACCACGACAACCACGACCACAACCTCCTCCCCCAACCACCACCACCACAACCACAACAACCACAAATGAGTACAGACAGACAGACAAACAGACAGACAGACACACAGACAGACAGACAGACGAGAACTGAGTCCGCTCGTCTTTGAAACCGTGTACCTGTTCCTACCGCTTGAGTCCTTTGATGCACAGACCAGGTGTATTTATCTTCGTAATTAGGCGAATTGGAATCGAATCATGTGAGCGTCTGTTTGTTTTCTCCCTAGTTCACTTTACAGCCCCCGAGCCACCGGTGTGTGTGGTTTGTGTTGTGGAGGTGTTTGTATCTCGTGTGTCTACATGCTTATCTGGTATTCAACTCTTCTCTCTCTCTCCCCTTCGATCTCTCTCTCTCTCTCTCTCTCTCTCTCCCCTCTCACTTCAACCAAATCTACCTAAACCTAACCTATCCTTACCACAAATGACAAAATTACTTGAATAAACATATTTTTTTTTATATATAAACTTTTGCTCGAGGGGATTTATGGGTATGGGGGGGAGGGGTCGTAGGGAGTGAGAGGGGGTGATAAACGGGTCGTGGCGGAGAGGAGAGGGGGGGAGGGGTCGTAGGGAGAGAGAGGGGTGATAAACGGGTCGTGGGGAGAGAGAGGGGTGATAAACGGGTCGTGGGGAGAGAGAGGGGTGATAAACGGGTCGTAGGGAGAGAGAGGGGGTGATAAACGGGTCGTGGGGAGAGAGGGGGTGATAAACGGGTCGTGGGGAGAGAGAGGGGGTGATAAACGGGTCGTGGGGAGAGAGAGGGGGTGATAAACGGGTCGTGGGGAGAGAGAGGGGGTGATAAACGGGTCGTGGGGAGAGAGAGGGGGTGATAAACGGGTCGTGGGAGAGAGAGGGGGTGATTAACGGGTCGTGGGAGAGAGAGGGGGTGATAAACGGGTCGTAGGGAGAGAGAGGGGGTGATAAACGGGTCGTGGGGAGAGAGAGAGGGGGTGATAAACGGGTCGTAGGGAGAGAGAGGGGGTGATAAACGGGTCGTAGGGAGAGAGAGGGGGTGATAAACGGGTCGTAGGGAGAGAGAGGGGGTGATAAACGGGTCGTAGGGAGAGAGAGGGGGTGATAAACGGGTCGTAGGGAGAGAGAGGGGTGATAAACGGGTCGTGGGGAGAGAGAGGGGGTGATAAACGGGTCGTGGGGAGAGAGAGGGGGTGATAAACGGGTCGTGGATAGAAGGGGTTGATGGGAAACGCTGTAGGGACGACACACGGGGCCCAAGCGACGATACACAAGGGCCTAAGAGGATAAAAAGATCCCCGAAGGACCTGAGACGCGAGAGGGGCCACAAACTGGGGCCCCCAATTTAAGCCTCGGGGCCCGGGAGGTGAGGGGGCCGGCAGGTGAGGGGTCCCGGAGGTGAGGTAATGTAATCAAACTTTGTGTTAATTAGTAAACAGGTAACCCCTCTCTCTCACCTCTCACCCCTCTCTCTCACCTCTAAACCCTCACCTCTCAGCTCCCTTCCCACTTCCCCTCCCTCTTCCTCTTCTCTTCCTGTTCCTCACACAACCTTCCTTCTTCCTCTCCCTCTTGACCTCACACCACAAGAAGCATCAAATACAGTACACAATTACGGAAGTGAACTGTGGTGGTAGGCGGGGCTAGAACAACAGACGCATACACACACACATAAGGTATAGCCACCAGGTGAAGTCTTACCTTTACCCTTTAATTATGAAGTTGTAGGGCCAATATCCAGAACAGAACAGAAAAATGCTAGTGACAGGGGGGAAGGAGGTTCAGAGGAAGAATAAAGAGAGGATGGAAGTGAATTTTAGGAGGAGAGAACAGATGCAGTGGCTAGACACTGCTTGCGTGAGGGGTTCAGGGGTGGGGGCAGCTGGGAGGCGACAAGACAAGGCCAGGCCGGCGATTGGTCAAGCGTCAGGTGCAGCGCGGTTGGGTTGGGCAATGGATGTTCAGTGCTTGGGCGGCTTGAATGTGTTTTGGTTTCTTGTGTGGAGGAGATGTCTTGGTCTTCTTAGCTTGGGGTCGATTTTCTTCTCACTCTTCTCCTCTTCTTGCTTTCTTGGAATGTCCATTCGTTTGTGTTTGGGTCTTGTTGTTCATCTTCCACGAGAGATGGGCTCTCATAGGTGTGGAAGAAGTCAGAGGCGGTGAGGTTGACCACGTGGGCTTCAGCTTCACGGGCCACGTGGTGATCTTGGTTTTGTGCGGTGGGCGTCTTCTCGACAGTTTCCTTTTCTTGGTTTTTCTTTTTTTGGTTTTTCTTGTGCTGGTTTTTTCTTTTCTTGAGAGCGTACAGCAAGGAGGGCCTCTTTGTAGCTCATTTTTTTCTCGAGGCGGATTTTGGCTACCCTGCACTCCTCCTTCCATCTGGGGCAGTTCCGGTCGGCGGAGGAGTGTGGGCCACCACAAGCAGCGCATTTCTTTTCTTCGTTGGGGCAGACCGTGTAGCGGTGTCCAGGGCTGCCACACTTGGAGCAGGTGTCCTCCTGCGCCTCACACTTATTTACAGTGTGTCCATAGTGTTGGCACTTGTAACACCGATTCGGTCTGCAGTAGGGCTTCACTGGCACAGTTACCCACGCCAGTTGAGCCTCTTCGGGTAAGGTGGTGTGGTGTCCGACAAGGGCAGTGGTGTCGGACAGCATCTTTACAACTTGGAGCTGCCCCTGGAGGAGCTCGCTTAGTTCGTCTTGGTCCATGTGGGCAATTTCGGCGTGGGAGATTACTCCCAGCTTCAAGTTGTCCCACATGTAAGCAATCATTTTGAATGGGATGCCGTTAATGTCAGGAATCTCCGCGAGCTGGGCGGGCATGCCCTTTTCGGCGAAGGTGATCCTGATGTCTCCATGGAGCTTTAGACGCTCCACCTTGGTGACCCCTACGATCCCCTTAGCTCTAAAGAACTTCTGGAGAACTAGGAGATTTAGCTTCTTGGGGCAGGTATGCGTGTCTGGACGAATCCGCGCCACTCTATCGAACTCGTAACCGTTCATGGTGAGAGGGTTAGAGAGAGTCTGTGTGTGGAATATCCAGGTAGGTCTTCCCTGACAGGTAACTAGTGGCGTTGGAAGTAGGGTGGGGTGGGGGGGGGTGTCTATTGGCTCACACACCTTGCCTTTATTATAAGTTATCGTCAGGTATTTGTGGGTATGGCGTCGGGAGGGGGGGGGGGGTAGGAGGGGAGGGGGGAGGAGAGGAGGGGGTGCTTGATGGTGTTTTGGTCCAGGGTACAACGTGTGTGTGTGTGTGTGTGTGTGAACCCTGTAATATATGTTTGTTTTGGAGGCTGTTTAAATGTGCTGTGTTTTTATAGAGAAACACGTGATTTATATTGTTTGATATGTGTGTGTGAGTCTGTGTGTATGTATCTGTGTCTGTCTCTTTGTGTGTGTGTGTGTGTGTGTGTGTGTGTGTGTAATGAAGCTTTGATCTTGCTTTGATAAATAATTTGTCTGAATGTCATTTCCCAAAGAGAATATATATATATGTGTGTTTTTTCAATAGTTTTTTTTCATAATATATATATAGAGATTTTTTATTCATTTTAAATCAGTCACGTGTATATTTTTTTGTTTTATTTTTGCAAGTTTTATTTTTTTGTCCACCCTGTGAGGCAAGGAGACAAAGGCTATCATTTACACTTTAGGATTTTATTTCAATTTATCCCGACTATTAATGAGGTGTTCAATGTTGTCTTCTCAGTCCTCCCAATGTTAGTCCAGTCGTCTCACCCCTCCCCTCCCCCCCAACACCGGATATCTTTTAGCCTTCCTCCGTCCGTAGCCCCGCCCCGCCCCCGAACCCCGCCCCCGCCATAAAGTCACCTGTCCCGAAAGTTGATCCAGACGAGACCAGGTGAGCATAAAATCCCAATCAAGAAGAATATTTTAACATAGCACCTGCCTGTAGAGAGAGAGAGAGAGAGAGAGAGAGAGAGAGAGAGAGAGAGAGAGAGAGAGAGAGAGAGAGAGACTACCTGATGAGTAAGGTAGTCTGTGTTGGGGAGGGGAAGGGAAGGGAGGGGAGGGGAGGGGAGGGAGGGGGGAGGGGGGAGGGGGAGGGGAGGGGGGAGGGAAGGGGGGAGGGGAGGGGAGGGGGGGAGCGAAATAGTGTGGGGAGGTCAGAGAATTAGGGAGGAGATGGGTAGAAGGAAGGGGAAGAGAGGGATAGGATAGGGATAGAAGAGGAGTAGGGTAGGGAAGGGAGAAGAGGTGAGGGAGGAACGTAAGGAGAAAGGGATAAGAAGGGTAAGGTTAGGGATGATACCCGTCAAATAAAGGGAGGAGAGGAGGGGGGGGAGGGGGGAGGGGAGGGGAGGGAGGGAAGAGGGGATTTGGCTGCTAATGAGTGATTATAGGAGGTAAATAAGGTCATTAACACGTAATTATGTCTGTGTATACATTGTTATCGCAGCTTAATAGTGTACGTCTGTTTATTGGTCTGACACTCTCTCTCTCTCTCTCTCTCTGTCTCACCATGTCAATAAATCAAACTTCACCTCACTCACTCTCACACACACACACACACACACACTCACACTCACACTCACACACACACTCATGCACTCACACACACACACACACACACTCACTCACTCACACTCACACTCACTCACACACACACACACACACTCACACTCACACACACACTCATGCACACACACACACACTCACTCACACACACACTCACTCACACACACACACACACACACTCACACTCACACACACACTCATGCACACACACACACACACACACTCACTCACACTCACACTCACTCACTCACACACACACACACACACACACACTCACACTCACACACACACTCATGCATGCACACACACACACACACACACACACACACACACTCACTCACACTCACACTCACTCACACACACACACACACACACTCACTCTCACACACACACACACACTCACTCACTCACTCACACATCTCTGTAATTTAAGTTTGTTTTCCATATTATTCTTATTTTGTATTTCTGAAATTTTAATTTTATTTGCATTTTTTTTAGTATTGTAAGTTTATTATTAAGGTGTATTGTTGTTGTATTGTTGTTGTATTGTTGTATTACTTAGTGTTATTGTAAGTTTAGTATTGTTGTTGTATTTGTTGTATTACTTAGTGTTATTGTAAGTTTAGTATTGTTGTTGTATTGTTGTTGTATTTGTTGTATTACTTAGTGTTATTGTAAGTTTAGTATTGTTGTTGTATTACTTAGTGTTATTGTAAGTTTAGTATTAAGGTGTATTGTTGTTGTATTGTTGTTGTATTTGTTGTATTACTTAGTGTTATTGTAAGTTTAGTATTGTTGTTGTATTGTTGTTGTATTACTTAGTGTTATTGTAAGTTTAGTATTGTTGTTGTATTTGTTGTATTACTTAGTGTTATTGTAAGTTTAGTATTAAGGTGTATTGTTGTTGTATTGTTGTTGTATTTGTTGTATTACTTAGTGTTATTGTAAGTTTAGTATTAAGGTGTATTGTTGTTGTATTGTTGTTGTATTTGTTGTATTACTTAGTGTTATTGTAAGTTTAGTATCGTGGTTATAAAACTCATTGAGGTATTGTTGAAAATATTGTTTGTATAAACATTTGTGCTGTTCTTCCCCTTGTATAAACATTCCCCTGAAGAAGAATCAATGTTTATAGTTGTATGCATTACCCTAACCTAACTTATCCTGACCTAACCTAACCTATCCTAACCTAACCTTAAGTAAACATATATGATAAGATAGGCAGTACGATACTCTTTCCCATTGGCAGGAGTGTGTAAGCTCCGCCCACATTCTCTCGTCAGGGACTTGTAATTGGTTGGCTGAGGCAGGTGAGGGGGTGACATGGTGTTGTTTAATTGGTTCCGTCAGACAGGTGAATGGCCAAGTGGCCTATTCACTTTCAGAGACTTTAAGTGTACACCATACACCATACACCGTACTTATAAATATAAACATAAGAATTTCTCTAACTAATTTATTTGTAAATATATAAATTCCTCTAATTTATTTGTGTATTAATAAATTCAACTAACTAATATATATATATATATATATATATATATATATATATATATATATATATATATATATATATATATATATATATATATAAATTATTCTAACTAAGCAATGTATATGTATAAATTTAAACAGGAAAAAGGGAATATTTAATTGGAGTCGCTCACTACGTCAGCTGGTGATGGACACAAAGCAGCCGACGGCATTAATGATTCAGCGTTAAGCAACAACTGTTAGATAAAATGTATACAATTAATAAAAACTGACTCACACGGGAAATACATTATCAGTCAGGTCTGGGTTGTGTTAGGGAAGTGATTTGACATTCACAGACACAGATATATATACATTTACATACATACACAGGGTCACTCCAAGCACATACACACATACAGGGTCGCACACACATACTGTACACATACACACACACACACACACACACATATAGA
>CAUDMG010003029.1:0-70537 GCA_958450375.1 Homarus gammarus
CTTAGTCATACAACAAGTGAGAGAAGTTATCTACCTTAGTCATGCAACAAGTGAGAGAAGTTATCTACCTTAGTCATACAACAAGTGAGAGAAGTTATCCACCTTAGTCATACAACAAGTGAGAGAAGTTATCTACCTTAGTCATACAACAAGTGAGAGAAGTTATCTACCTTAGTCATACAACAAGTGAGAGAAGTTATCTACCTTAGTCATGCAACAAGTGAGAGAAGTTATCTACCTTAGTCATGCAACAAGTGAGAGAAGTTATCCACCTTAGTCATACAACAAGTGAGAGAAGTTATCTACCTTAGTCATACAACAAGTGAGAGAAGTTATCTACCTTAGTCATGCAACAAGTGAGAGAAGTTATCTACCTTAGTCATGCAACAAGTGAGAGAAGTTATCTACCTTAGTCATACAACAAGTGAGAGAAGTTATCTACCTTAGTCATACAACAAGTGAGAGAAGTTATCTACCTTAGTCATACAACAAGTGAGAGAAGTTATCTACCTTAGTCATGCAACAAGTGAGAGAAGTTATCTACCTTAGTCATACAACAAGTGAGAGAAGTTATCTACCTTAGTCATGCAACAAGTGAGAGAAGTTATCTACCTTAGTCATACAACAAGTGAGAGAAGTTATCTACCTTAGTCATGCAACAAGTGAGAGAAGTTATCTACCTTAGTCATACAACAAGTGAGAGAAGTTATCTACCTTAGTCATACAACAAGTGAGAGAAGTTATCTACCTTAGTCATGCAACAAGTGAGAGAAGTTATCTACCTTAGTCATACAACAAGTGAGAGAAGTTATCTACCTTAGTCATACAACAAGTGAGAGAAGTTATCTACCTTAGTCATGCAACAAGTGAGAGAAGTTATCTACCTTAGTCATACAACAAGTGAGAGAAGTTATCTACCTTAGTCATGCAACAAGTGAGAGAAGTTATCTACCTTAGTCATACAACAAGTGAGAGAAGTTATCTACCTTAGTCATACAACAAGTGAGAGAAGTTATCTACCTTAGTCATGCAACAAGTGAGAGAAGTTATCTACCTTAGTCATACAACAAGTGAGAGAAGTTATCTACCTTAGTCATACAACAAGTGAGAGAAGTTATCTACCTTAGTCATGCAACAAGTGAGAGAAGTTATCTACCTTAGTCATACAACAAGTGAGAGAAGTTATCTACCTTAGTCATACAACAAGTGAGAGAAGTTATCTACCTTAGTCATGCAACAAGTGAGAGAAGTTATCTACCTTAGTCATACAACAAGTGAGAGAAGTTATCTACCTTAGTCATGCAACAAGTGAGAGAAGTTATCTACCTTAGTCATACAACAAGTGAGAGAAGTTATCTACCTTAGTCATACAACAAGTGAGAGAAGTTATCTACCTTAGTCATACAACAAGTGAGAGAAGTTATCTACCTTAGTCATGCAACAAGTGAGAGAAGTTATCCACCTTAGTCATGCAACAAGTGAGAGAAGTTATCTACCTTAGTCATACAACAAGTGAGAGAAGTTATCTACCTTAGTCATACAACAAGTGAGAGAAGTTATCTACCTTAGTCATGCAACAAGTGAGAGAAGTTATCTACCTTAGTCATACAACAAGTGAGAGAAGTTATCTACCTTAGTCATACAACAAGTGAGAGAAGTTATCTACCTTAGTCATGCAACAGTGAGAGAAGTTATCTACCTTAGTCATACAACAAGTGAGAGAAGTTATCTACCTTAGTCATACAACAAGTGAGAGAAGTTATCTACCTTAGTCATACAACAAGTGAGAGAAGTTATCTACCTTAGTCATACAACAAGTGAGAGAAGTTATCTACCTTAGTCATGCAACAAGTGAGAGAAGTTATCTACCTTAGTCATGCAACAAGTGAGAGAAGTTATCTACCTTAGTCATACAACAAGTGAGAGAAGTTATCTACCTTAGTCATACAACAAGTGAGAGAAGTTATCTACCTTAGTCATACAACAAGTGAGAGAAGTTATCTACCTTAGTCATACAACAAGTGAGAGAAGTTATCTACCTTAGTCATACAACAAGTGAGAGAAGTTATCTACCTTAGTCATGCAACAAGTGAGAGAAGTTATCTACCTTAGTCATACAACAAGTGAGAGAAGTTATCTACCTTAGTCATACAACAAGTGAGAGAAGTTATCTACCTTAGTCATGCAACAAGTGAGAGAAGTTATCTACCTTAGTCATACAACAAGTGAGAGAAGTTATCTACCTTAGTCATGCAACAAGTGAGAGAAGTTATCTACCTTAGTCATGCAACAAGTGAGAGAAGTTATCTACCTTAGTCATACAACAAGTGAGAGAAGTTATCTACCTTAGTCATGCAACAAGTGAGAGAAGTTATCTACCTTAGTCATACAACAAGTGAGAGAAGTTATCTACCTTAGTCATACAACAAGTGAGAGAAGTTATCTACCTTAGTCATGCAACAAGTGAGAGAAGTTATCTACCTTAGTCATACAACAAGTGAGAGAAGTTATCTACCTTAGTCATACAACAAGTGAGAGAAGTTATCTACCTTAGTCATACAACAAGTGAGAGAAGTTATCTACCTTAGTCATACAACAAGTGAGAGAAGTTATCTACCTTAGTCATACAACAAGTGAGAGAAGTTATCTACCTTAGTCATGCAACAAGTGAGAGAAGTTATCTACCTTAGTCATACAACAAGTGAGAGAAGTTATCTACCTTAGTCATACAACAAGTGAGAGAAGTTATCTACCTTAGTCATACAACAAGTGAGAGAAGTTATCTACCTTAGTCATACAACAAGTGAGAGAAGTTATCTACCTTAGTCATGCAACAAGTGAGAGAAGTTATCTACCTTAGTCATACAACAAGTGAGAGAAGTTATCTACCTTAGTCATACAACAAGTGAGAGAAGTTATCTACCTTAGTCATGCAACAAGTGAGAGAAGTTATCTACCTTAGTCATACAACAAGTGAGAGAAGTTATCTACCTTAGTCATGCAACAAGTGAGAGAAGTTATCTACCTTAGTCATACAACAAGTGAGAGAAGTTATCTACCTTAGTCATACAACAAGTGAGAGAAGTTATCTACCTTAGTCATGCAACAAGTGAGAGAAGTTATCTACCTTAGTCATACAACAAGTGAGAGAAGTTATCTACCTTAGTCATGCAACAAGTGAGAGAAGTTATCTACCTTAGTCATACAACAAGTGAGAGAAGTTATCTACCTTAGTCATGCAACAAGTGAGAGAAGTTATCTACCTTAGTCATGCAACAAGTGAGAGAAGTTATCTACCTTAGTCATACAACAAGTGAGAGAAGTTATCTACCTTAGTCATGCAACAAGTGAGAGAAGTTATCTACCTTAGTCATACAACAAGTGAGAGAAGTTATCTACCTTAGTCATACAACAAGTGAGAGAAGTTATCTACCTTAGTCATGCAACAAGTGAGAGAAGTTATCTACCTTAGTCATACAACAAGTGAGAGAAGTTATCTACCTTAGTCATGCAACAAGTGAGAGAAGTTATCTACCTTAGTCATACAACAAGTGAGAGAAGTTATCTACCTTAGTCATACAACAAGTGAGAGAAGTTATCTACCTTAGTCATGCAACAAGTGAGAGAAGTTATCTACCTTAGTCATACAACAAGTGAGAGAAGTTATCTACCTTAGTCATACAACAAGTGAGAGAAGTTATCTACCTTAGTCATGCAACAAGTGAGAGAAGTTATCTACCTTAGTCATACAACAAGTGAGAGAAGTTATCTACCTTAGTCATGCAACAAGTGAGAGAAGTTATCTACCTTAGTCATACAACAAGTGAGAGAAGTTATCCACCTTAGTCATACAACAAGTGAGAGAAGTTATCTACCTTAGTCATGCAACAAGTGAGAGAAGTTATCTACCTTAGTCATACAACAAGTGAGAGAAGTTATCTACCTTAGTCATGCAACAAGTGAGAGAAGTTATCTACCTTAGTCATGCAACAAGTGAGAGAAGTTATCTACCTTAGTCATACAACAAGTGAGAGAAGTTATCTACCTTAGTCATGCAACAAGTGAGAGAAGTTATCTACCTTAGTCATACAACAAGTGAGAGAAGTTATCTACCTTAGTCATACAACAAGTGAGAGAAGTTATCTACCTTAGTCATGCAACAAGTGAGAGAAGTTATCTACCTTAGTCATACAACAAGTGAGAGAAGTTATCTACCTTAGTCATACAACAAGTGAGAGAAGTTATCTACCTTAGTCATGCAACAAGTGAGAGAAGTTATCTACCTTAGTCATACAACAAGTGAGAGAAGTTATCTACCTTAGTCATGCAACAAGTGAGAGAAGTTATCTACCTTAGTCATACAACAAGTGAGAGAAGTTATCTACCTTAGTCATGCAACAAGTGAGAGAAGTTATCTACCTTAGTCATACAACAAGTGAGAGAAGTTATCTACCTTAGTCATGCAACAAGTGAGAGAAGTTATCTACCTTAGTCATGCAACAAGTGAGAGAAGTTATCTACCTTAGTCATACAACAAGTGAGAGAAGTTATCTACCTTAGTCATGCAACAAGTGAGAGAAGTTATCTACCTTAGTCATACAACAAGTGAGAGAAGTTATCTACCTTAGTCATACAACAAGTGAGAGAAGTTATCTACCTTAGTCATACAACAAGTGAGAGAAGTTATCTACCTTAGTCATGCAACAAGTGAGAGAAGTTATCTACCTTAGTCATACAACAAGTGAGAGAAGTTATCTACCTTAGTCATGCAACAAGTGAGAGAAGTTATCTACCTTAGTCATGCAACAAGTGAGAGAAGTTATCTACCTTAGTCATACAACAAGTGAGAGAAGTTATCTACCTTAGTCATACAACAAGTGAGAGAAGTTATCTACCTTAGTCATACAACAAGTGAGAGAAGTTATCTACCTTAGTCATACAACAAGTGAGAGAAGTTATCTACCTTAGTCATGCAACAAGTGAGAGAAGTTATCTACCTTAGTCATACAACAAGTGAGAGAAGTTATCTACCTTAGTCATACAACAAGTGAGAGAAGTTATCTACCTTAGTCATGCAACAAGTGAGAGAAGTTATCTACCTTAGTCATACAACAAGTGAGAGAAGTTATCTACCTTAGTCATGCAACAAGTGAGAGAAGTTATCTACCTTAGTCATACAACAAGTGAGAGAAGTTATCTACCTTAGTCATACAACAAGTGAGAGAAGTTATCTACCTTAGTCATGCAACAAGTGAGAGAAGTTATCTACCTTAGTCATACAACAAGTGAGAGAAGTTATCTACCTTAGTCATGCAACAAGTGAGAGAAGTTATCTACCTTAGTCATACAACAAGTGAGAGAAGTTATCCACCTTAGTCATACAACAAGTGAGAGAAGTTATCTACCTTAGTCATGCAACAAGTGAGAGAAGTTATCTACCTTAGTCATACAACAAGTGAGAGAAGTTATCTACCTTAGTCATACAACAAGTGAGAGAAGTTATCTACCTTAGTCATGCAACAAGTGAGAGAAGTTATCTACCTTAGTCATACAACAAGTGAGAGAAGTTATCTACCTTAGTCATACAACAAGTGAGAGAAGTTATCTACCTTAGTCATGCAACAAGTGAGAGAAGTTATCTACCTTAGTCATGCAACAAGTGAGAGAAGTTATCTACCTTAGTCATACAACAAGTGAGAGAAGTTATCTACCTTAGTCATACAACAAGTGAGAGAAGTTATCTACCTTAGTCATACAACAAGTGAGAGAAGTTATCTACCTTAGTCATACAACAAGTGAGAGAAGTTATCTACCTTAGTCATGCAACAAGTGAGAGAAGTTATCTACCTTAGTCATACAACAAGTGAGAGAAGTTATCTACCTTAGTCATACAACAAGTGAGAGAAGTTATCTACCTTAGTCATGCAACAAGTGAGAGAAGTTATCTACCTTAGTCATACAACAAGTGAGAGAAGTTATCTACCTTAGTCATGCAACAAGTGAGAGAAGTTATCTACCTTAGTCATGCAACAAGTGAGAGAAGTTATCTACCTTAGTCATACAACAAGTGAGAGAAGTTATCTACCTTAGTCATGCAACAAGTGAGAGAAGTTATCTACCTTAGTCATACAACAAGTGAGAGAAGTTATCTACCTTAGTCATACAACAAGTGAGAGAAGTTATCTACCTTAGTCATGCAACAAGTGAGAGAAGTTATCTACCTTAGTCATACAACAAGTGAGAGAAGTTATCTACCTTAGTCATGCAACAAGTGAGAGAAGTTATCTACCTTAGTCATGCAACAAGTGAGAGAAGTTATCTACCTTAGTCATACAACAAGTGAGAGAAGTTATCTACCTTAGTCATGCAACAAGTGAGAGAAGTTATCTACCTTAGTCATGCAACAAGTGAGAGAAGTTATCTACCTTAGTCATACAACAAGTGAGAGAAGTTATCTACCTTAGTCATGCAACAAGTGAGAGAAGTTATCTACCTTAGTCATGCAACAAGTGAGAGAAGTTATCTACCTTAGTCATACAACAAGTGAGAGAAGTTATCTACCTTAGTCATGCAACAAGTGAGAGAAGTTATCTACCTTAGTCATGCAACAAGTGAGAGAAGTTATCTACCTTAGTCATACAACAAGTGAGAGAAGTTATCTACCTTAGTCATACAACAAGTGAGAGAAGTTATCTACCTTAGTCATGCAACAAGTGAGAGAAGTTATCTACCTTAGTCATACAACAAGTGAGAGAAGTTATCTACCTTAGTCATACAACAAGTGAGAGAAGTTATCTACCTTAGTCATGCAACAAGTGAGAGAAGTTATCTACCTTAGTCATACAACAAGTGAGAGAAGTTATCTACCTTAGTCATACAACAAGTGAGAGAAGTTATCTACCTTAGTCATGCAACAAGTGAGAGAAGTTATCTACCTTAGTCATACAACAAGTGAGAGAAGTTATCTACCTTAGTCATGCAACAAGTGAGAGAAGTTATCTACCTTAGTCATGCAACAAGTGAGAGAAGTTATCTACCTTAGTCATACAACAAGTGAGAGAAGTTATCTACCTTAGTCATGCAACAAGTGAGAGAAGTTATCTACCTTAGTCATGCAACAAGTGAGAGAAGTTATCTACCTTAGTCATACAACAAGTGAGAGAAGTTATCTACCTTAGTCATACAACAAGTGAGAGAAGTTATCTACCTTAGTCATGCAACAAGTGAGAGAAGTTATCTACCTTAGTCATACAACAAGTGAGAGAAGTTATCTACCTTAGTCATGCAACAAGTGAGAGAAGTTATCTACCTTAGTCATACAACAAGTGAGAGAAGTTATCCACCTTAGTCATACAACAAGTGAGAGAAGTTATCTACCTTAGTCATGCAACAAGTGAGAGAAGTTATCTACCTTAGTCATACAACAAGTGAGAGAAGTTATCTACCTTAGTCATGCAACAAGTGAGAGAAGTTATCTACCTTAGTCATGCAACAAGTGAGAGAAGTTATCTACCTTAGTCATACAACAAGTGAGAGAAGTTATCTACCTTAGTCATGCAACAAGTGAGAGAAGTTATCTACCTTAGTCATACAACAAGTGAGAGAAGTTATCTACCTTAGTCATACAACAAGTGAGAGAAGTTATCTACCTTAGTCATGCAACAAGTGAGAGAAGTTATCTACCTTAGTCATACAACAAGTGAGAGAAGTTATCTACCTTAGTCATGCAACAAGTGAGAGAAGTTATCTACCTTAGTCATACAACAAGTGAGAGAAGTTATCTACCTTAGTCATACAACAAGTGAGAGAAGTTATCTACCTTAGTCATGCAACAAGTGAGAGAAGTTATCTACCTTAGTCATACAACAAGTGAGAGAAGTTATCTACCTTAGTCATGCAACAAGTGAGAGAAGTTATCTACCTTAGTCATGCAACAAGTGAGAGAAGTTATCTACCTTAGTCATACAACAAGTGAGAGAAGTTATCTACCTTAGTCATGCAACAAGTGAGAGAAGTTATCTACCTTAGTCATACAACAAGTGAGAGAAGTTATCTACCTTAGTCATACAACAAGTGAGAGAAGTTATCTACCTTAGTCATGCAACAAGTGAGAGAAGTTATCTACCTTAGTCATACAACAAGTGAGAGAAGTTATCTACCTTAGTCATACAACAAGTGAGAGAAGTTATCTACCTTAGTCATACAACAAGTGAGAGAAGTTATCTACCTTAGTCATACAACAAGTGAGAGAAGTTATCTACCTTAGTCATGCAACAAGTGAGAGAAGTTATCTACCTTAGTCATACAACAAGTGAGAGAAGTTATCTACCTTAGTCATACAACAAGTGAGAGAAGTTATCTACCTTAGTCATACAACAAGTGAGAGAAGTTATCTACCTTAGTCATGCAACAAGTGAGAGAAGTTATCTACCTTAGTCATGCAACAAGTGAGAGAAGTTATCTACCTTAGTCATACAACAAGTGAGAGAAGTTATCTACCTTAGTCATGCAACAAGTGAGAGAAGTTATCTACCTTAGTCATACAACAAGTGAGAGAAGTTATCTACCTTAGTCATGCAACAAGTGAGAGAAGTTATCTACCTTAGTCATACAACAAGTGAGAGAAGTTATCTACCTTAGTCATGCAACAAGTGAGAGAAGTTATCTACCTTAGTCATGCAACAAGTGAGAGAAGTTATCTACCTTAGTCATACAACAAGTGAGAGAAGTTATCTACCTTAGTCATGCAACAAGTGAGAGAAGTTATCTACCTTAGTCATACAACAAGTGAGAGAAGTTATCTACCTTAGTCATACAACAAGTGAGAGAAGTTATCTACCTTAGTCATGCAACAAGTGAGAAAAGTTATCTACCTTAGTCATACAACAAGTGAGTGAAGTTATCCACCTTAGTCATGCAACAGGTGAGAGAAGTTATCTACCTTAGTCATACAACAAGTGAGAGAAGTTATCTACCTTAGTCATACAACAAGTGAGAGAAGTTATCTACCTTAGTCATACAACAAGTGAGAGAAGTTATCTACCTTAGTCATGCAACAAGTGAGAGAAGTTATCTACCTTAGTCATACAACAAGTGAGAGAAGTTATCTACCTTAGTCATGCAACAAGTGAGAGAAGTTATCTACCTTAGTCATGCAACAAGTGAGAGAAGTTATCTACCTTAGTCATACAACAAGTGAGAGAAGTTATCTACCTTAGTCATGCAACAAGTGAGAGAAGTTATCTACCTTAGTCATGCAACAAGTGAGAGAAGTTATCTACCTTAGTCATACAACAAGTGAGAGAAGTTATCTACCTTAGTCATACAACAAGTGAGAGAAGTTATCTACCTTAGTCATGCAACAAGTGAGAGAAGTTATCCACCTTAGTCATACAACAAGTGAGAGAAGTTATCTACCTTAGTCATACAACAAGTGAGAGAAGTTATCTACCTTAGTCATGCAACAAGTGAGAGAAGTTATCTACCTTAGTCATGCAACAAGTGAGAGAAGTTATCTACCTTAGTCATACAACAAGTGAGAGAAGTTATCTACCTTAGTCATGCAACAAGTGAGAGAAGTTATCTACCTTAGTCATACAACAAGTGAGAGAAGTTATCTACCTTAGTCATGCAACAAGTGAGAGAAGTTATCTACCTTAGTCATGCAACAAGTGAGAGAAGTTATCTACCTTAGTCATACAACAAGTGAGAGAAGTTATCTACCTTAGTCATGCAACAAGTGAGAGAAGTTATCTACCTTAGTCATACAACAAGTGAGAGAAGTTATCTACCTTAGTCATACAACAAGTGAGAGAAGTTATCTACCTTAGTCATACAACAAGTGAGAGAAGTTATCTACCTTAGTCATACAACAAGTGAGTGAAGTTATCCACCTTAGTCATGCAACAGGTGAGAGAAGTTATCTACCTTAGTCATACAACAAGTGAGAGAAGTTATCCACCTTAGTCATACAACAAGTGAGAGAAGTTATCTACCTTAGTCATGCAACAAGTGAGAGAAGTTATCTACCTTAGTCATACAACAAGTGAGAGAAGTTATCTACCTTAGTCATGCAACAAGTGAGAGAAGTTATCTACCTTAGTCATGCAACAAGTGAGAGAAGTTATCTACCTTAGTCATACAACAAGTGAGAGAAGTTATCTACCTTAGTCATGCAACAAGTGAGAGAAGTTATCTACCTTAGTCATACAACAAGTGAGAGAAGTTATCTACCTTAGTCATACAACAAGTGAGAGAAGTTATCTACCTTAGTCATGCAACAAGTGAGAGAAGTTATCTACCTTAGTCATACAACAAGTGAGAGAAGTTATCTACCTTAGTCATACAACAAGTGAGAGAAGTTATCTACCTTAGTCATACAACAAGTGAGAGAAGTTATCTACCTTAGTCATACAACAAGTGAGAGAAGTTATCTACCTTAGTCATGCAACAAGTGAGAGAAGTTATCTACCTTAGTCATACAACAAGTGAGAGAAGTTATCTACCTTAGTCATACAACAAGTGAGAGAAGTTATCTACCTTAGTCATACAACAAGTGAGAGAAGTTATCTACCTTAGTCATGCAACAAGTGAGAGAAGTTATCTACCTTAGTCATGCAACAAGTGAGAGAAGTTATCTACCTTAGTCATACAACAAGTGAGAGAAGTTATCTACCTTAGTCATGCAACAAGTGAGAGAAGTTATCTACCTTAGTCATACAACAAGTGAGAGAAGTTATCTACCTTAGTCATGCAACAAGTGAGAGAAGTTATCTACCTTAGTCATACAACAAGTGAGAGAAGTTATCTACCTTAGTCATGCAACAAGTGAGAGAAGTTATCTACCTTAGTCATACAACAAGTGAGAGAAGTTATCTACCTTAGTCATGCAACAAGTGAGAGAAGTTATCTACCTTAGTCATACAACAAGTGAGAGAAGTTATCTACCTTAGTCATACAACAAGTGAGAGAAGTTATCTACCTTAGTCATGCAACAAGTGAGAGAAGTTATCTACCTTAGTCATACAACAAGTGAGAGAAGTTATCTACCTTAGTCATACAACAAGTGAGAGAAGTTATCTACCTTAGTCATGCAACAAGTGAGAGAAGTTATCTACCTTAGTCATACAACAAGTGAGAGAAGTTATCTACCTTAGTCATGCAACAAGTGAGAGAAGTTATCTACCTTAGTCATGCAACAAGTGAGAGAAGTTATCTACCTTAGTCATACAACAAGTGAGAGAAGTTATCTACCTTAGTCATGCAACAAGTGAGAGAAGTTATCTACCTTAGTCATACAACAAGTGAGAGAAGTTATCTACCTTAGTCATACAACAAGTGAGAGAAGTTATCTACCTTAGTCATGCAACAAGTGAGAGAAGTTATCTACCTTAGTCATACAACAAGTGAGAGAAGTTATCTACCTTAGTCATGCAACAAGTGAGAGAAGTTATCTACCTTAGTCATACAACAAGTGAGAGAAGTTATCTACCTTAGTCATACAACAAGTGAGAGAAGTTATCTACCTTAGTCATGCAACAAGTGAGAGAAGTTATCTACCTTAGTCATACAACAAGTGAGAGAAGTTATCTACCTTAGTCATGCAACAAGTGAGAGAAGTTATCTACCTTAGTCATGCAACAAGTGAGAGAAGTTATCTACCTTAGTCATACAACAAGTGAGAGAAGTTATCTACCTTAGTCATGCAACAAGTGAGAGAAGTTATCTACCTTAGTCATACAACAAGTGAGAGAAGTTATCTACCTTAGTCATACAACAAGTGAGAGAAGTTATCTACCTTAGTCATGCAACAAGTGAGAGAAGTTATCTACCTTAGTCATACAACAAGTGAGAGAAGTTATCTACCTTAGTCATACAACAAGTGAGAGAAGTTATCTACCTTAGTCATACAACAAGTGAGAGAAGTTATCTACCTTAGTCATACAACAAGTGAGAGAAGTTATCTACCTTAGTCATGCAACAAGTGAGAGAAGTTATCTACCTTAGTCATACAACAAGTGAGAGAAGTTATCTACCTTAGTCATACAACAAGTGAGAGAAGTTATCTACCTTAGTCATACAACAAGTGAGAGAAGTTATCTACCTTAGTCATGCAACAAGTGAGAGAAGTTATCTACCTTAGTCATACAACAAGTGAGAGAAGTTATCTACCTTAGTCATGCAACAAGTGAGAGAAGTTATCTACCTTAGTCATACAACAAGTGAGAGAAGTTATCTACCTTAGTCATACAACAAGTGAGAGAAGTTATCTACCTTAGTCATGCAACAAGTGAGAGAAGTTATCTACCTTAGTCATGCAACAAGTGAGAGAAGTTATCTACCTTAGTCATACAACAAGTGAGAGAAGTTATCTACCTTAGTCATGCAACAAGTGAGAGAAGTTATCTACCTTAGTCATACAACAAGTGAGAGAAGTTATCTACCTTAGTCATACAACAAGTGAGAGAAGTTATCTACCTTAGTCATGCAACAAGTGAGAGAAGTTATCTACCTTAGTCATGCAACAAGTGAGAGAAGTTATCTACCTTAGTCATACAACAAGTGAGAGAAGTTATCTACCTTAGTCATACAACAAGTGAGAGAAGTTATCTACCTTAGTCATGCAACAAGTGAGAGAAGTTATCTACCTTAGTCATACAACAAGTGAGAGAAGTTATCTACCTTAGTCATGCAACAAGTGAGAGAAGTTATCTACCTTAGTCATACAACAAGTGAGAGAAGTTATCTACCTTAGTCATACAACAAGTGAGAGAAGTTATCTACCTTAGTCATGCAACAAGTGAGAGAAGTTATCTACCTTAGTCATACAACAAGTGAGAGAAGTTATCTACCTTAGTCATGCAACAAGTGAGAGAAGTTATCTACCTTAGTCATGCAACAAGTGAGAGAAGTTATCTACCTTAGTCATACAACAAGTGAGAGAAGTTATCTACCTTAGTCATGCAACAAGTGAGAGAAGTTATCTACCTTAGTCATACAACAAGTGAGAGAAGTTATCTACCTTAGTCATACAACAAGTGAGAGAAGTTATCTACCTTAGTCATGCAACAAGTGAGAGAAGTTATCTACCTTAGTCATACAACAAGTGAGAGAAGTTATCTACCTTAGTCATGCAACAAGTGAGAGAAGTTATCTACCTTAGTCATACAACAAGTGAGAGAAGTTATCTACCTTAGTCATACAACAAGTGAGAGAAGTTATCTACCTTAGTCATGCAACAAGTGAGAGAAGTTATCTACCTTAGTCATACAACAAGTGAGAGAAGTTATCTACCTTAGTCATGCAACAAGTGAGAGAAGTTATCTACCTTAGTCATGCAACAAGTGAGAGAAGTTATCTACCTTAGTCATACAACAAGTGAGAGAAGTTATCTACCTTAGTCATGCAACAAGTGAGAGAAGTTATCTACCTTAGTCATACAACAAGTGAGAGAAGTTATCTACCTTAGTCATACAACAAGTGAGAGAAGTTATCTACCTTAGTCATGCAACAAGTGAGAGAAGTTATCTACCTTAGTCATACAACAAGTGAGAGAAGTTATCTACCTTAGTCATGCAACAAGTGAGAGAAGTTATCTACCTTAGTCATACAACAAGTGAGAGAAGTTATCTACCTTAGTCATACAACAAGTGAGAGAAGTTATCTACCTTAGTCATGCAACAAGTGAGAGAAGTTATCTACCTTAGTCATACAACAAGTGAGAGAAGTTATCTACCTTAGTCATACAACAAGTGAGAGAAGTTATCTACCTTAGTCATACAACAAGTGAGAGAAGTTATCTACCTTAGTCATGCAACAAGTGAGAGAAGTTATCTACCTTAGTCATACAACAAGTGAGAGAAGTTATCTACCTTAGTCATACAACAAGTGAGAGAAGTTATCTACCTTAGTCATGCAACAAGTGAGAGAAGTTATCTACCTTAGTCATACAACAAGTGAGAGAAGTTATCTACCTTAGTCATACAACAAGTGAGAGAAGTTATCTACCTTAGTCATGCAACAAGTGAGAGAAGTTATCTACCTTAGTCATACAACAAGTGAGAGAAGTTATCTACCTTAGTCATACAACAAGTGAGAGAAGTTATCTACCTTAGTCATGCAACAAGTGAGAGAAGTTATCTACCTTAGTCATACAACAAGTGAGAGAAGTTATCTACCTTAGTCATACAACAAGTGAGAGAAGTTATCTACCTTAGTCATGCAACAAGTGAGAGAAGTTATCTACCTTAGTCATACAAC
This sequence comes from Homarus gammarus, assembly GCA_958450375.1. NCBI lineage: Eukaryota > Metazoa > Arthropoda > Malacostraca > Decapoda > Nephropidae > Homarus > Homarus gammarus. Next base: position 14,260 of record CAUDMG010003029.1, read on the forward strand.
AAGTGAGAGAAGTTATCTACCTTAGTCATGCAACAAGTGAGAGAAGTTATCTACCTTAGTCATACAACAAGTGAGAGAAGTTATCTACCTTAGTCATCAACAAGTGAGAGAAGTTATCTACCTTAGTCATGCAACAAGTGAGAGAAGTTATCTACCTTAGTCATACAACAAGTGAGAGAAGTTATCTACCTTAGTCATACAACAAGTGAGAGAAGTTATCTACCTTAGTCATGCAACAAGTGAGAGAAGTTATCTACCTTAGTCATACAACAAGTGAGAGAAGTTATCTACCTTAGTCATACAACAAGTGAGAGAAGTTATCTACCTTAGTCATGCAACAAGTGAGAGAAGTTATCTACCTTAGTCATACAACAAGTGAGAGAAGTTATCTACCTTAGTCATACAACAAGTGAGAGAAGTTATCTACCTTAGTCATGCAACAAGTGAGAGAAGTTATCTACCTTAGTCATACAACAAGTGAGAGAAGTTATCTACCTTAGTCATGCAACAAGTGAGAGAAGTTATCTACCTTAGTCATACAACAAGTGAGAGAAGTTATCTACCTTAGTCATACAACAAGTGAGAGAAGTTATCTACCTTAGTCATGCAACAAGTGAGAGAAGTTATCTACCTTAGTCATACAACAAGTGAGAGAAGTTATCTACCTTAGTCATACAACAAGTGAGAGAAGTTATCTACCTTAGTCATGCAACAAGTGAGAGAAGTTATCTACCTTAGTCATACAACAAGTGAGAGAAGTTATCTACCTTAGTCATGCAACAAGTGAGAGAAGTTATCTACCTTAGTCATACAACAAGTGAGAGAAGTTATCTACCTTAGTCATACAACAAGTGAGAGAAGTTATCTACCTTAGTCATGCAACAAGTGAGAGAAGTTATCTACCTTAGTCATACAACAAGTGAGAGAAGTTATCTACCTTAGTCATGCAACAAGTGAGAGAAGTTATCTACCTTAGTCATACAACAAGTGAGAGAAGTTATCTACCTTAGTCATACAACAAGTGAGAGAAGTTATCTACCTTAGTCATGCAACAAGTGAGAGAAGTTATCTACCTTAGTCATACAACAAGTGAGAGAAGTTATCTACCTTAGTCATGCAACAAGTGAGAGAAGTTATCTACCTTAGTCATACAACAAGTGAGAGAAGTTATCTACCTTAGTCATACAACAAGTGAGAGAAGTTATCTACCTTAGTCATACAACAAGTGAGAGAAGTTATCTACCTTAGTCATGCAACAAGTGAGAGAAGTTATCTACCTTAGTCATACAACAAGTGAGAGAAGTTATCTACCTTAGTCATGCAACAAGTGAGAGAAGTTATCTACCTTAGTCATACAACAAGTGAGAGAAGTTATCTACCTTAGTCATGCAACAAGTGAGAGAAGTTATCTACCTTAGTCATGCAACAAGTGAGAGAAGTTATCTACCTTAGTCATACAACAAGTGAGAGAAGTTATCTACCTTAGTCATACAACAAGTGAGAGAAGTTATCTACCTTAGTCATGCAACAAGTGAGAGAAGTTATCTACCTTAGTCATACAACAAGTGAGAGAAGTTATCTACCTTAGTCATGCAACAAGTGAGAGAAGTTATCTACCTTAGTCATGCAACAAGTGAGAGAAGTTATCTACCTTAGTCATACAACAAGTGAGAGAAGTTATCTACCTTAGTCATGCAACAAGTGAGAGAAGTTATCTACCTTAGTCATGCAACAAGTGAGAGAAGTTATCTACCTTAGTCATACAACAAGTGAGAGAAGTTATCTACCTTAGTCATGCAACAAGTGAGAGAAGTTATCTACCTTAGTCATACAACAAGTGAGAGAAGTTATCTACCTTAGTCATACAACAAGTGAGAGAAGTTATCTACCTTAGTCATGCAACAAGTGAGAGAAGTTATCTACCTTAGTCATGCAACAAGTGAGAGAAGTTATCTACCTTAGTCATACAACAAGTGAGAGAAGTTATCTACCTTAGTCATGCAACAAGTGAGAGAAGTTATCTACCTTAGTCATACAACAAGTGAGAGAAGTTATCTACCTTAGTCATACAACAAGTGAGAGAAGTTATCTACCTTAGTCATGCAACAAGTGAGAGAAGTTATCTACCTTAGTCATACAACAAGTGAGAGAAGTTATCTACCTTAGTCATACAACAAGTGAGAGAAGTTATCTACCTTAGTCATACAACAAGTGAGAGAAGTTATCTACCTTAGTCATGCAACAAGTGAGAGAAGTTATCTACCTTAGTCATACAACAAGTGAGAGAAGTTATCTACCTTAGTCATACAACAAGTGAGAGAAGTTATCTACCTTAGTCATGCAACAAGTGAGAGAAGTTATCTACCTTAGTCATACAACAAGTGAGAGAAGTTATCTACCTTAGTCATACAACAAGTGAGAGAAGTTATCTACCTTAGTCATGCAACAAGTGAGAGAAGTTATCTACCTTAGTCATACAACAAGTGAGAGAAGTTATCTACCTTAGTCATGCAACAAGTGAGAGAAGTTATCTACCTTAGTCATACAACAAGTGAGAGAAGTTATCTACCTTAGTCATACAACAAGTGAGAGAAGTTATCTACCTTAGTCATGCAACAAGTGAGAGAAGTTATCTACCTTAGTCATACAACAAGTGAGAGAAGTTATCTACCTTAGTCATACAACAAGTGAGAGAAGTTATCTACCTTAGTCATACAACAAGTGAGAGAAGTTATCTACCTTAGTCATACAACAAGTGAGAGAAGTTATCTACCTTAGTCATGCAACAAGTGAGAGAAGTTATCTACCTTAGTCATACAACAAGTGAGAGAAGTTATCTACCTTAGTCATGCAACAAGTGAGAGAAGTTATCTACCTTAGTCATACAACAAGTGAGAGAAGTTATCTACCTTAGTCATGCAACAAGTGAGAGAAGTTATCTACCTTAGTCATACAACAAGTGAGAGAAGTTATCTACCTTAGTCATACAACAAGTGAGAGAAGTTATCTACCTTAGTCATACAACAAGTGAGAGAAGTTATCTACCTTAGTCATGCAACAAGTGAGAGAAGTTATCTACCTTAGTCATACAACAAGTGAGAGAAGTTATCTACCTTAGTCATACAACAAGTGAGAGAAGTTATCTACCTTAGTCATGCAACAAGTGAGAGAAGTTATCTACCTTAGTCATACAACAAGTGAGAGAAGTTATCTACCTTAGTCATGCAACAAGTGAGAGAAGTTATCTACCTTAGTCATGCAACAAGTGAGAGAAGTTATCTACCTTAGTCATACAACAAGTGAGAGAAGTTATCTACCTTAGTCATCAACAAGTGAGAGAAGTTATCTACCTTAGTCATACAACAAGTGAGAGAAGTTATCTACCTTAGTCATACAACAAGTGAGAGAAGTTATCTACCTTAGTCATACAACAAGTGAGAGAAGTTATCTACCTTAGTCATACAACAAGTGAGAGAAGTTATCTACCTTAGTCATACAACAAGTGAGAGAAGTTATCTACCTTAGTCATGCAACAAGTGAGAGAAGTTATCTACCTTAGTCATGCAACAAGTGAGAGAAGTTATCTACCTTAGTCATACAACAAGTGAGAGAAGTTATCTACCTTAGTCATGCAACAAGTGAGAGAAGTTATCTACCTTAGTCATACAACAAGTGAGAGAAGTTATCTACCTTAGTCATACAACAAGTGAGAGAAGTTATCTACCTTAGTCATACAACAAGTGAGAGAAGTTATCTACCTTAGTCATGCAACAAGTGAGAGAAGTTATCTACCTTAGTCATACAACAAGTGAGAGAAGTTATCTACCTTAGTCATACAACAAGTGAGAGAAGTTATCTACCTTAGTCATGCAACAAGTGAGAGAAGTTATCTACCTTAGTCATACAACAAGTGAGAGAAGTTATCTACCTTAGTCATACAACAAGTGAGAGAAGTTATCTACCTTAGTCATGCAACAAGTGAGAGAAGTTATCTACCTTAGTCATACAACAAGTGAGAGAAGTTATCTACCTTAGTCATGCAACAAGTGAGAGAAGTTATCTACCTTAGTCATGCAACAAGTGAGAGAAGTTATCTACCTTAGTCATACAACAAGTGAGAGAAGTTATCTACCTTAGTCATGCAACAAGTGAGAGAAGTTATCTACCTTAGTCATACAACAAGTGAGAGAAGTTATCTACCTTAGTCATACAACAAGTGAGAGAAGTTATCTACCTTAGTCATGCAACAAGTGAGAGAAGTTATCTACCTTAGTCATACAACAAGTGAGAGAAGTTATCTACCTTAGTCATGCAACAAGTGAGAGAAGTTATCTACCTTAGTCATACAACAAGTGAGAGAAGTTATCTACCTTAGTCATACAACAAGTGAGAGAAGTTATCTACCTTAGTCATACAACAAGTGAGAGAAGTTATCTACCTTAGTCATACAACAAGTGAGAGAAGTTATCTACCTTAGTCATGCAACAAGTGAGAGAAGTTATCTACCTTAGTCATGCAACAAGTGAGAGAAGTTATCTACCTTAGTCATACAACAAGTGAGAGAAGTTATCTACCTTAGTCATGCAACAAGTGAGAGAAGTTATCTACCTTAGTCATACAACAAGTGAGAGAAGTTATCTACCTTAGTCATACAACAAGTGAGAGAAGTTATCTACCTTAGTCATGCAACAAGTGAGAGAAGTTATCTACCTTAGTCATACAACAAGTGAGAGAAGTTATCTACCTTAGTCATACAACAAGTGAGAGAAGTTATCTACCTTAGTCATACAACAAGTGAGAGAAGTTATCTACCTTAGTCATACAACAAGTGAGAGAAGTTATCTACCTTAGTCATGCAACAAGTGAGAGAAGTTATCTACCTTAGTCATACAACAAGTGAGAGAAGTTATCTACCTTAGTCATGCAACAAGTGAGAGAAGTTATCTACCTTAGTCATGCAACAAGTGAGAGAAGTTATCTACCTTAGTCATACAACAAGTGAGAGAAGTTATCTACCTTAGTCATGCAACAAGTGAGAGAAGTTATCTACCTTAGTCATGCAACAAGTGAGAGAAGTTATCTACCTTAGTCATACAACAAGTGAGAGAAGTTATCTACCTTAGTCATGCAACAAGTGAGAGAAGTTATCTACCTTAGTCATACAACAAGTGAGAGAAGTTATCTACCTTAGTCATACAACAAGTGAGAGAAGTTATCTACCTTAGTCATGCAACAAGTGAGAGAAGTTATCTACCTTAGTCATACAACAAGTGAGAGAAGTTATCTACCTTAGTCATACAACAAGTGAGAGAAGTTATCTACCTTAGTCATGCAACAAGTGAGAGAAGTTATCTACCTTAGTCATACAACAAGTGAGAGAAGTTATCTACCTTAGTCATACAACAAGTGAGAGAAGTTATCTACCTTAGTCATACAACAAGTGAGAGAAGTTATCTACCTTAGTCATACAACAAGTGAGAGAAGTTATCTACCTTAGTCATACAACAAGTGAGAGAAGTTATCTACCTTAGTCATGCAACAAGTGAGAGAAGTTATCTACCTTAGTCATGCAACAAGTGAGAGAAGTTATCTACCTTAGTCATACAACAAGTGAGAGAAGTTATCTACCTTAGTCATACAACAAGTGAGAGAAGTTATCTACCTTAGTCATACAACAAGTGAGAGAAGTTATCTACCTTAGTCATACAACAAGTGAGAGAAGTTATCTACCTTAGTCATACAACAAGTGAGAGAAGTTATCTACCTTAGTCATACAACAAGTGAGAGAAGTTATCTACCTTAGTCATACAACAAGTGAGAGAAGTTATCTACCTTAGTCATACAACAAGTGAGAGAAGTTATCTACCTTAGTCATGCAACAAGTGAGAGAAGTTATCTACCTTAGTCATACAACAAGTGAGAGAAGTTATCTACCTTAGTCATACAACAAGTGAGAGAAGTTATCCACCTTAGTCATGCAACAGGTGAGAGAAGTTATCTACCTTAGTCATACAACAAGTGAGAGAAGTTATCCACCTTAGTCATACAACAAGTGAGAGAAGTTATCTACCTTAGTCATACAACAAGTGAGAGAAGTTATCTACCTTAGTCATGCAACAAGTGAGAGAAGTTATCTACCTTAGTCATACAACAAGTGAGAGAAGTTATCTACCTTAGTCATACAACAAGTGAGAGAAGTTATCTACCTTAGTCATACAACAAGTGAGAGAAGTTATCTACCTTAGTCATACAACAAGTGAGAGAAGTTATCCACCTTAGTCATACAACAAGTGAGAGAAGTTATCTACCTTAGTCATACAACAAGTGAGAGAAGTTATCTACCTTAGTCATACAACAAGTGAGAGAAGTTATCTACCTTAGTCATGCAACAAGTGAGAGAAGTTATCTACCTTAGTCATGCAACAAGTGAGAGAAGTTATCCACCTTAGTCATACAACAAGTGAGAGAAGTTATCTACCTTAGTCATACAACAAGTGAGAGAAGTTATCTACCTTAGTCATGCAACAAGTGAGAGAAGTTATCTACCTTAGTCATGCAACAAGTGAGAGAAGTTATCTACCTTAGTCATGCAACAAGTGAGAGAAGTTATCTACCTTAGTCATACAACAAGTGAGAGAAGTTATCCACCTTAGTCATGCAACAAGTGAGAGAAGTTATCTACCTTAGTCATACAACAAGTGAGAGAAGTTATCTACCTTAGTCATGCAACAAGTGAGAGAAGTTATCTACCTTAGTCATGCAACAAGTGAGAGAAGTTATCTACCTTAGTCATGCAACAAGTGAGAGAAGTTATCTACCTTAGTCATACAACAAGTGAGAGAAGTTATCTACCTTAGTCATACAACAAGTGAGAGAAGTTATCTACCTTAGTCATGCAACAAGTGAGAGAAGTTATCCACCTTAGTCATACAACAAGTGAGAGAAGTTATCCACCTTAGTCATACAACAAGTGAGAGAAGTTATCCACCTTAGTCATACAACAAGTGAGAGAAGTTATCTACCTTAGTCATGCAACAAGTGAGAGAAGTTATCTACCTTAGTCATACAACAAGTGAGAGAAGTTATCCACCTTAGTCATGCAACAAGTGAGAGAAGTTATCTACCTTAGTCATACAACAAGTGAGAGAAGTTATCTACCTTAGTCATACAACAAGTGAGAGAAGTTATCCACCTTAGTCATGCAACAAGTGAGAGAAGTTATCTACCTTAGTCATGCAACAAGTGAGAGAAGTTATCTACCTTAGTCATACAACAAGTGAGAGAAGTTATCTACCTTAGTCATGCAACAAGTGAGAGAAGTTATCTACCTTAGTCATGCAACAAGTGAGAGAAGTTATCTACCTTAGTCATACAACAAGTGAGAGAAGTTATCTACCTTAGTCATACAACAAGTGAGAGAAGTTATCCACCTTAGTCATGCAACAAGTGAGAGAAGTTATCTACCTTAGTCATACAACAAGTGAGAGAAGTTATCTACCTTAGTCATACAACAAGTGAGAGAAGTTATCTACCTTAGTCATACAACAAGTGAGAGAAGTTATCTACCTTAGTCATACAACAAGTGAGAGAAGTTATCTACCTTAGTCATACAACAAGTGAGAGAAGTTATCTACCTTAGTCATACAACAAGTGAGAGAAGTTATCTACCTTAGTCATGCAACAAGTGAGAGAAGTTATCTACCTTAGTCATACAACAAGTGAGAGAAGTTATCTACCTTAGTCATACAACAAGTGAGGGAAGTTATCCACCTTAGTCATACAACAAGTGAGAGAAGTTATCCACCTTAGTCATACAACAAGTGAGAGAAGTTATCTACCTTAGTCATGCAACAAGTGAGAGAAGTTATCCACCTTAGTCATACAACAAGTGAGAGAAGTTATCCACCTTAGTCATGCAACAAGTGAGAGAAGTTATCTACCTTAGTCATACAACAAGTGAGAGAAGTTATCTACCTTAGTCATACAACAAGTGAGAGAAGTTATCTACCTTAGTCATGCAACAAGTGAGAGAAGTTATCTACCTTAGTCATACAGCAAGTCAGAGAAGTTATCTACCTTAGTCATGCAACAAGTGAGAGAAGTTATCTACCTTAGTCATACAACAAGTGAGAGAAGTTATCCACCTTAGTCATACAACAAGTGAGAGAAGTTATCCACCTTAGTCATGCAACAAGTGAGAGAAGTTATCTACCTTAGTCATACAACAAGTGAGAGAAGTTATCTACCTTAGTCATACAACAAGTGAGAGAAGTTATCCACCTTAGTCATGCAACAAGTGAGAGAAGTTATCTACCTTAGTCATACAACAAGTGAGAGAAGTTATCTACCTTAGTCATACAACAAGTGAGAGAAGTTATCCACCTTAGTCATACAACAAGTGAGAGAAGTTATCTACCTTAGTCATACAACAGGTGAGAGAAGTTATCTACCTTAGTCATACAACAAGTGAGAGAAGTTATCTACCTTAGTCATACAACAAGTGAGAGAAGTTATCTACCTTAGTCATACAACAAGTGAGAGAAGTTATCTACCTTAGTCATACAACAAGTGAGAGAAGTTATCTACCTTAGTCATGCAACAAGTGAGAGAAGTTATCTACCTTAGTCATACAACAAGTGAGAGAAGTTATCCACCTTAGTCATACAACAAGTGAGAGAAGTTATCCACCTTAGTCATGCAACAAGTGAGAGAAGTTATCTACCTTAGTCATACAACAGGTGAGAGAAGTTATCCACCTTAGTCATACAACAAGTGAGAGAAGTTATCTACCTTAGTCATACAACAGGTGAGAGAAGTTATCCACCTTAGTCATGCAACAAGTGAGAGAAGATATCCACCTTAGTCATACAACAAGTGAGAGAAGTTATCCACCTTAGTCATACAACAAGTGAGAGAAGTTATCTACCTTAGTCATACAACAGGTGAGAGAAGTTTTCTACCTTAGTCATACAACAAGAGAGAGAAGTTATCCACCTTAGTCATACAACAAGTGAGATAAGTTATCTACCTTAGTCATACAACAAGTGAGAGAAGTTATCCACCTTAGTCATGCAACAAGTGAGAGAAGTTATCTACCTTAGTCATACAACAAGTGAGAGAAGTTATCCACCTTAGTCATGCAACAAGTGAGAGAAGTTATCTACCTTAGTCATGCAACAAGTGAGAGAAGTTATCTACCTTAGTCATGCAACAAGTGAGAGAAGTTATCCACCTTAGTCATACAACAAGTGAGAGAAGTTATCTACCTTAGTCATACAACAAGTGAGAGAAGCTATCTACCTTAGTCATACAACAAGTGAGAGAAGTTATCTACCTTAGTCATACAACAAGTGAGAGAAGTTATCTACCTTAGTCATACAACAAGTGAGAAAAGTTATCTACCTTAGTCATACAACAAGTGAGAGAAGTTATCTACCTTAGTCATACAACAAGTGAGAGAAGTTATCTACCTTAGTCATGCAACAAGTGAGAGAAGTTATCTTCCTTAGTCATACAACAAGTGAGAGAAGTTATCTACCTTAGTCATACAACAAGTGAGGGAAGTTATCCACCTTAGTCATACAACAAGTGAGAGAAGTTATCCACCTTAGTCATACAACAAGTGAGAGAAGTTATCTACTTTAGTCATGCAACAAGTGAGAGAAGTTATCCACCTTAGTCATACAACAAGTGAGAGAAGTTATCCACCTTAATCATGCAACAAGTGAGAGAAGTTATCTACCTTAGTCATACAACAAGTGAGAGAAGTTATCTACCTTAGTCATACAACAAGTGAGAGAAGTTATCTACCTTAGTCATGCAACAGGTGAGAGAAGTTATCTACCTTAGTCATACAGCAAGTCAGAGAAGTTATCTACCTTAGTCATGCAACAAGTGAGAGAAGTTATCTACCTTAGTCATACAACAAGTGAGAGAAGTTATCCACCTTAGTCATACAACAAGTGAGAGAAGTTATCCACCTTAGTCATGCAACAAGTGAGAGAAGTTATCTACCTTAGTCATACAACAAGTGAGAGAAGTTATCTACCTTAGTCATACAACAAGTGAGAGAAGTAATCCACCTTAGTCATGCAACAAGTGAGAGAAGTTATCTACCTTAGTCATACAACAAGTGAGAGAAGTTATCTACCTTAGTCATACAACAAGTGAGAGAAGTTATCCACCTTAGTCATACAACAAGTGAGAGAAGTTATCTACCTTAGTCATACAACAGGTGAGAGAAGTTATCTACCTTAGTCATACAACAAGTGAGAGAAGTTATCTACCTTAGTCATACAACAAGTGAGAGAAGTTATCTACCTTAGTCATACAAAAAGTGAGAGAAGTTATCTACCTTAGTCATACAACAAGCGAGAGAAGTTATCTACCATAGTCATGCAATAAGTGAGAGAAGTTATCTACCTTAGTCATACAACAAGTGAGAGAAGTTATCCACCTTAGTCATACAACAAGTGAGAGAAGTTATCCACCTTAGTCATGCAACAAGTGAGAGAAGTTATCTACCTTAGTCATACAACAGGTGAGAGAAGTTATCCACCTTAGTCATACAACAAGTGAGAGAAGTTATCTACCTTAGTCATACAACAGGTGAGAGAAGTTATCCACCTTAGTCATGCAACAAGTGAGAGAAGATATCCACCTTAGTCATACAATAAGTGAGAGAAGTTATCCACCTTAGTCATACAACAAGTGAGAGAAGTTATCTACCTTAGTCATACAACAGGTGAGAGAAGTTTTCTACCTTAGTCATACAACAAGAGAGAGAAGTTATCCACCTTAGTCATACAACAAGTGAGATAAGTTATCTACCTTAGTCATACAACAAGTGAGAGAAGTTATCCACCTAAGTCATGCAACAAGTGAGAGAAGTTATCTACCTTAGTCATACAACAAGTGAGAGAAGTTATCCACCTTAGTCATGCAACAAGTGAGAGAAGTTATCTACCTTAGTCATACAACAAGTGAGAGAAGTTATCTACCTTAGTCATGCAACAAGTGAGAGAAGTTATCCACCTTAGTCATACAACAAGTGAGAGAAGTTATCTACCTTAGTCATACAACAAGTGAGAGAAGCTATCTACCTTAGTCATACAACAAGTGAGAGAAGTTATCCACCTTAGTCATACAACAAGTGAGAGAAGTTATCTACCTTAGTCACACAACAAGTGAGAGAAGTTATGTACCTTAGTCATACAACAAGTGAGAGAAGTTATCTACCTTAGTCATGCAACAAGTGAGAGAAGTTATCTACCTTAGTCATGCAACAAGTGAGAGAAGTTATCCACCTTAGTCATACAACAAGTGAGAGAAGCTATCTACCTTTGTCATGCAACAAGTGAGAGAAGTTATCTACCTTAGTCATGCAACAAGTGAGAGAAGTTATCTACCTTAGTCATGCAACAAGTGAGAGAAGTTATCTACCTTAGTCATGCAACAAGTGAGAGAAGTTATCTACCTTAGTCATACAACAAGTGAGTGAAGTTATCCACCTTAGTCATGCAACAAGTGAGAGAAGTTATCCACCTTAGTCATACAACAAGTGAGAGAAGTTATCTACCTTAGTCATGCAACAAGTGAGAGAAGTTATCTACCTTAGTCATGCAACAAGTGAGAGAAGTTATCTACCTTAGTCAAACAACAAGTGAGAGAAGTTATCTACCTTAGTCATGTAACAAGTGAGAGAAGTTATCTACCTTAGTCAAACAACAAGTGAGAGAAGTTATCCACCTTAGTCATTCAACATGTGAGAGAAGTTATCTACCTTAGTCATACAACAAGTGAGAGAAGTTATCTACCTTAGTCATACAACAAGTGAGAGAAGTTATCCACCTTAGTCATGCAACAAGTGAGAGAAGTTATCTACCTTAGTCATGCAACAAGTGAGAGAAGTTATCTACCTTAGTCATACAACAAGTGAGAGAAGTTATCCACCTTAGTCATGCAACAAGTGAGAGAAGTTATCTACCTTAGTCATGCAACAAGTGAGTGACGTTATCCACCTTTGTCATACAACAAGTGAGAGAAGTTATCTACCTTAGTCATACAACATGTGAGAGAAGTTATCCACCTTAATCATGCAACAAGTGAGAGAAGTTATCTACCTTTGTCATACAACAAGTGAGAGAAGTTATCTACCTTAGTCATACAACAAGTAAGAGAAGTTATCTACCTTTGTCATACAACAAGTGAGAGAAGTTATCTACCTTAGTCATACAACAAGTGAGAAAAGTTATCTACCTTAGTCATACAACAAGTGAGAGAAGTTATCTACCTTAGTCATACAACAAGTGAGAGAAGTTATCTACCTTAGTCATGCAACAAGTGAGAGAAGTTATCTTCCTTAGTCATACAACAAGTGAGAGAAGTTATCTACCTTAGTCATACAACAAGTGAGGGAAGTTATCCACCTTAGTCATACAACAAGTGAGAGAAGTTATCCACCTTAGTCATACAACAAGTGAGAGAAGTTATCTACTTTAGTCATGCAACAAGTGAGAGAAGTTATCCACCTTAGTCATACAACAAGTGAGAGAAGTTATCCACCTTAATCATGCAACAAGTGAGAGAAGTTATCTACCTTAGTCATACAACAAGTGAGAGAAGTTATCTACCTTAGTCATACAACAAGTGAGAGAAGTTATCTACCTTAGTCATACAACAAGTGAGAGAAGTTATCCACCTTAGTCATACAACAAGTGAGAGAAGTTATCTACCTTAGTCATACAACAGGTGAGAGAAGTTTTCTACCTTAGTCATACAACAAGAGAGAGAAGTTATCCACCTTAGTCATACAACAAGTGAGATAAGTTATCTACCTTAGTCATACAACAAGTGAGAGAAGTTATCTACCTTAGTCATACAACAAGTGAGAGAAGTTATCTACCTTAGTCATGCAACAAGTGAGAGAAGTTATCCACCTTAGTCATACAACAAGTGAGAGAAGTTATCTACCTTAGTCATACAACAAGTGAGAGAAGTTATCTACCTTAGTCATGCAACAAGTGAGAGAAGTTATCTACCTTAGTCATGCAACAAGTGAGAGAAGTTATCCACCTTAGTCATACAACAAGTGAGAGAAGTTATCCACCTTAATCATGCAACAAGTGAGAGAAGTTATCTACCTTAGTCATACAACAAGTGAGAGAAGTTATCTACCTTAGTCATACAACAAGTGAGAGAAGTTATCTACCTTAGTCATACAACAAGTGAGAGAAGTTATCCACCTTAGTCATACAACAAGTGAGAGAAGTTATCTACCTTAGTCATACAACAAGTGAGAAAAGTTATCTACCTTAGTCATACAACAAGTGAGAGAAGTTATCTACCTTAGTCATACAACAAGTGAGGGAAGTTATCCACCTTAGTCATACAACAAGTGAGAGAAGTTATCCACCTTAGTCATACAACAAGTGAGAGAAGTTATCTACTTTAGTCATGCAACAAGTGAGAGAAGTTATCCACCTTAGTCATACAACAAGTGAGAGAAGTTATCCACCTTAATCATGCAACAAGTGAGAGAAGTTATCTACCTTAGTCATACAACAAGTGAGAGAAGTTATCTACCTTAGTCATACAACAAGTGAGAGAAGTTATCTACCTTAGTCATACAACAAGTGAGAGAAGTTATCTACCTTAGTCATACAACAAGTGAGAGAAGTTATCTACCTTAGTCATACAACAAGTGAGAGAAGTTATCTACCTTAGTCATACAACAAGTGAGAGAAGTTATCTACCTTAGTCATACAACAAGTGAGAGAAGTTATCTACCTTAGTCATACAACAAGTGAGAGAAGTTATCCACCTTAGTCATGCAACAAGTGAGAGAAGTTATCCACCTTAGTCATACAACAAGTGAGAGAAGTTATCCACCTTAGTCATACAACAAGTGAGAGAAGTTATCTACCTTAGTCATACAACAAGTGAGAGAAGTTATCCACCTTAGTCATACAACAAGTGAGAGAAGTTATCCACCTTAGTCATACAACAAGTGAGGGAAGTTATCTACCTTAGTCATACAACAATGTGAGAGAAGTTATCCACCTTAGTCATGCAACAAGTGAGAGAAGTTATCTACCTTAGTCATACAACAAGTGAGAGAAGTTATCCACCTTAGTCATACAACAAGTGAGAGAAGTTATCTACCTTCGTCATACAACAAGTGAGAGAAGTTATCCACCTTAGTCATACAACAAGTGAGAGAAGTTATCTACCTTAGTCATGCAACAAGTGAGAGAAGTTATCTACCTTAGTCATACAACAAGTGAGAGAAGTTATCTACCTTAGTCATACAACAAGTGAGAGATGTTATCTACCTTAGTCATGCAACAAGTGAGAGAAGTTATCTACCTTAGTCATGCAACAAGTGAGAGAAGTTATCCACCTTAGTCATACAACAAGTGAGAGAAGTTATCTACCTTAGTCATGAACAAGTGAGAGAAGTTATCTACCTTAGTCTTGCAACAAGTGAGAGAAGTTATCCACCTTAGTCATACAACAAGTGAGAGAAGTTATCTACCTTAGTCATGAACAAGTGAGAGAAGTTATCTACCTTAGTCTTGCAACAAGTGAGAGAAGTTATCTACCTTAGTCATACAACAAGTGAGAGAAGTTATCTACCTTAGTCATACAACAAGTGAGAGAAGTTATCTACCTTAGTCATGCAACAAGTGAGAGAAGTTATCTACCTTAGTCTGACAACAAGTGAGAGAAGTTATCTACCTTAGTCATGCAACAAGTGAGAGAAGTTATCTACCTTAGTCATGCAACAAGTGAGAGAAGTTATCTACCTTATTCATACAACAAGTGAGAGAAGTTATCCACCTTAGTCATACAACAAGTGAGAGAAGTTATCTACCTTAGTCATGCAACAAGTGAGAGAAGTTATCTACCTTAGTCATACAACAAGTGAGAGAAGTTATCCACCTTAGTCATACAACAAGTGAGAGAAGTTATCTACCTTAGTCATACAACAAGTGAGAGAAGTTATCCACCTTAGTCATACAACACGTGAGAGAAGTTATCTACCTTAGTCATACAACAAGTGAGAGAAGTTATCCACCTTAGTCATACAACAAGTGAGAGAAGTTATCTACCTTAGTCATGCAACAAGTGAGAGAAGTTATTCACCTTAGTCATACAACAAGTGAGAGAAGTTATCCACCTTAGTCATGCAACAAGTGAGAGAAGTTATCTACCTTAGTCATACAACAAGTGAGAGAAGTTATCCACCTTAGTCATGCAACAAGTGAGAGAAGTTATCTATCTTAGTCATGCAACAAGTGAGAGAAGTTATCCACCTTAGTCATGCAACAAGTGAGAGAAGTTATCCACCTTAGTCATACAACAAGTGAGAGAAGTTATCCACCTTAGTCATGCAACAAGTGAGAGAAGTTATCTACCTTAGTCATACAACAAGTGAGAGAAGTTATCTATCTTAGTCATGCAACAGGTGAGAGAAGTTATCTATCTTAGTCATGTAACAAGTGAGAGAAGTTATCTATCTTAGTCATGCAACAAGTGAGAGAAGTTATCTATCTTAGTCATGCAACAGGTGAGAGAAGTTATCTACCTTAGTCATGCAACAAGTGAGAGAAGTTTTCTATCTTAGTCATACATCAAGTGAGAGAAGTTATCTATCTTAGTCATGCAACAGGTGAGAGAAGTTATCTACCTTAGTCATGCAACAAGTGAGAGAAGTTATCTACCTTAGTCATGCAACAAGTGAGAGAAGTTATCTACCTTAGTCATGCAACAAGTGAGAGAAGTTATCTACCTTAGTCATGCAACAGGTGAGAGAAGTTATCTATCTTAGTCATACAACAAGTGAGAGAAGTTATCTACCTTAGTCATGCAACAGGTGAGAGAAGTTATCTACCTTAGTCATGCAACAAGTGAGAGAAGTTATCTATCTTAGTCATACAACAAGTGAGAGAAGTTATCTACCTTAGTCATACAACAAGTGAGAGAAGTTATCTACCTAGTCCTACAACAACGTGAGAGAAGATCTACCTAGTCATACACTGAGAGAAGTTATCTATCTTAGTCATACAACAAGTGAGAGAAGTTATCTACCTTAGTCGTGCAACAAGTGAGAGAAACTGTCTATCTTTGCCATGCAACGGAGAGAAAAAGATGAATAAAACATACGTCAAGAATAAAGCAAGAAATGCGTGAGAGAGAGAGAGAGAGAGAGCGAGAGAGAGAGAGAGAGAGAGAGAGAGAGAAGGGGGACAAGGAGAGGAGAGGAGAGAAAGAGACGTTTGACGAGGCAGCAGGTGCTTGAAAACAATGTAAGTAAACAAACAACAAAATGGAGGTCAGTGGCAAGGACGGTGTGTGTGTGTGTATGTGTGTGTGTGTGTGGTGCCGCCACATGGCTTAGAGGTGAGGCAGTATACCCGCTGTGTGTGTAACCGGTAATGTTGTCCTTCCTACCTTGTATATCATCACACCTACAACACCGTTCAACACGGTGTAAACAATGGGTGTACGTCAGTTGTAAAGGGTGTGTAGGTGTTTACAGTCTGTCTTAAGGGGTGTCAACCTGTTCTTATACATATCTATAGCTATAAATACTGTCACTTGTGTCTGTACTTATTATTACTGTCACTTGTGTCTGTACTTATTACTTTCACATGTGTCTGTACTTATTACTTTTACTTGTGTCTGTACTTATTACTTTTACTTGTGTCTGTACTTATTATTACTGTCACTTGTGTCTGTACTTATTACTTTCACATGTGTCTGTACTTATTACTTTTACTTGTGTCTGTACTTATTACTTTTACTTGTGTCTGTACTTATTACTTTTACTTGTGTCTGTACTTATTATTACTGTCACTTGTGTCTGTACTTATTACTTTTACTTGTGTCTGTACTTATTACTTTTACTTGTGTCTGTACTTATTACTTTTACTTGTGTCTGTACTTATTACTTTCACTTGTGTCTGTACCTGTAGTCGTGTTTGTGTGTATGTCTGTAATACTCTTTCTGAAATTACTATATGATGTTATATGGAATAGTAATTACAGTAGAATGAACAAATATGAAAAATACTGAGACTAACACCGTCGACTGGTGAACATATACACCTTAGCTACACGCTGTAACATGAAAGACTAGGAAATGAAACAAACAAAAATATACCCGTGAATAAAAGTTTGAGTTACAAGAAACTAAAAACACAAAAACAGTGAACTAAATTATTCCGATATGCTTTAGAGCTGCACTTAATAAACAAAAAATAACGATTCTTAACCATTTCGTATAATTCAACCAAAATCACCTTGTGAGTACTTCCTTCCATTATATAATTGATATATAATAGCTCACAGTTTCTCTCAAATTTCTCCATTTCTGAGATATACGTCTCATGCATTCACCTTCTGGTCCACACAATGAACTTAAAAATCACCTTAAGCTCCAACTGAATAAGGGTGAGAATTAATTAACAGTTGATATATTCCATTGTTGATTATTTTTCCTATCAGGTTTATATACTAATTTATACTTACCTTTTGTTCCTTTGATTTACAGATGATAACTCTTACCTAACTCTCATTAACCTGTCTTAATTGTTTTAGTCTTCTTTGTTCAGGTGTTACATATAGCACAGGTGTTACATAGCACAGGTGTTACATATAGCACAGGTGGTACTTATAGCACAGGTGGTACTTATAGCACAGGTGCTACATATAGCACAGGTGTTACTTATAGCACAGGTGTTACATATAGCACAGGTGTTATATATAGCACAGGTGTTACTTATAGCACAGGTGTTACTTATAGCGCAGGTGCTACATATAGCACAGGAGTTACTTATAGCGCAGGAGTTATGGTGTTGTTTTTCCCCGTGTGTGCTTTTACTGTTGTCTGTCATCATCTACTTGAATATTTCATCTTTTTTCTGTTCCATTTCTAACCCAGTTTCCAGTTTCCTCCTTTACTGTTTATGTTTTTTAACTTAGGAGTTCTTCTAGTTTTTTAATTTGTTTGCTCTCTCTCTCTCTCTCTCTCTCTCTCTCTCTCTCTCTCTCTCTCTCTCTCTCTCTCTCTTTCTGCCGTTTTCACTGTCTCTCACTTTCTGTCTAAATCTTTCCCTCTGTCTCTCTCTCCCTGTTAAATTATTTATCTCCGCCAGTTTAAATATATTGTTCTCACTTTCTTCTTTATCCGATAACCCTTTCTGATTCTCGAAATATCTTGCTCTCTCTCTCTCTCTCTCTTTCTTTTTTTCTTTCATTATTCCCCTCAATACTACTTTCTAGTGCTTTCTCCCTCACCACACCAATCTCTTTATTTTCATTCCTTGCACCAGTTGCCTTCCGTTGCATTTACTTAATCTTCCTCTTCTTTACCCCTGGCCAGACTCTCCCATCTGGCTAGCCAAGCCCCCGGAACAGCTGGACGTGTATGAGGGAGCAGACCTTGTGATCACCGCAGCTGCTACTTCGAACCCAGGACCTATCACGTAAAGACCCTATGAGTTTGGTCTAGTGCATGTTCCTTCCTACACTCTCCCAGGCCATGTTAAGATGCCCGAGAAGTGTGGGGGTGGTCATCTTTGGTTATGGAGTTCAAGGGGGTCATGATAGGTCATCTCATTAAGTTCTAGTGCAACAAGGGTTATTTTATGTCATCGTAGGTCATTTCGCTGGTTAGTCATCGATCATTATAATTAACTGCCTAGAATAATCATTAGTCATCATAAGTCATTTTTCAGATAAATCATAGATCAGAGGTCATCAGTCATGCTGGTTCATGGTACTCAAGGTCATCCTTCGGACTAGATATACGAGTATGGTACACGTCTCCAGGGTTTGTCTCCGAGTTGGTGATTGGTCATAAGTCATCTTAATAGCTGGGTCATGTAGTTCTTGTTATAGTTGTTGTTTGTAGTAGTAGTAGGAATAGTATTATTTGTAGTAATAGTAGTAGTAATAGTAGTAGTAGTAGTAATTGTAGTAGCTCTTGTTATTGTTGTTGTAGGTGTGGTTGTTGTAGTAGTTGTTGTTGTTGTTGTAGGTATAGATGCACCAATATTTGTTGAATAATAAGCTCCTTTAACTCGGTCTTAGTTTCCACAGCAGGGTCCTTGAAAGCATTATACAGCCAATTTGTGTCTGTAATTTAAGCTATTGTTGTTTCATTGTAAACATAGATGCTTCAAACACCCGCGTCTGTACACAAAGCTGGTGTAAATGGTTTAAACCCTTGAGTATGATGGTTTAATCCCATGAGTATGATGGTTTAACCCCTCCAGTATGACGGTTTCATCCCTTGAATAAGATGATTTGACCCCTTGAGTACGATAGTAATGGTTTAACCCCCAGTATGATGGTTTAACCTCTTTGAGTATAATGAACTTGATGACTAAAGGGTTTATATCATCGTACTCAAGGGGTTAACTGTGTATATATATATATATATATATATATATATATATATATATATATATATATATATATATATATATATATATATAAATATATATATATATTTCATTAGCCCAATAAACACGCGGACTTCTACAATCAACACCTCAACCCGCCAGGACTCGAACCCACGGCCCACGAGCCCATGACTGTGACCGGGTTGAGGTGTTGATTATATATATATATATATATATATATATATATATATATATATATATATATATATATATATATATATATATATATATCAGCTGTCAAGATCTTGAAACACCATTCACTAAGTTATGGTCTTATTATTTCACTCTAATTTACTGTGGTTATTAAGAGAGATAATTATTTTAAGAGTTTATTAACCATGTTTTAAGAATATTATCAAACACGTTACACTGTACACTCTTGTTGTCTGAGAAGTTGTGAAGACAGACAAGACACGCCTCATTTCCTGCTGTGTGTGAGAATAATGAGTTATTTCTTTTTTATTTATTTTTTATTAATATACCGGAAAAAAAAATTATACGCCGTCATATATGTAGAGGAATTTATACTTATTATATATTATTGAATCGTATATGTGTTTAACTTTGTGTTTATTTACTGTTGTGTTTTAGTATTTTGTTTTTCCTTGTCTGTGTAACATTGATTTTGTCTATATGTGGTAAAGAACATCTCTATGACGTCATGGTACTTGATCTGTCTCTCGTGGTTCTGTGACACGAATTACAACAATATTTTGGGAATTATTCAGGTATATTATCTGCTTTTTATTTGTTGTTCCGCCTTTCTCTCTTCTTTTTCGTATTGGTCTTCATTGTCTTCTTTTTTAATCTTTATTTTATTTTTCTTCTTTAATCTTTTATCTTATCATTCGTATCCTTCTTGATGTTTCTTCTTCTTCTTCTTCTTTCTATTTCTTTTTCTTCTTCTTCTTCTTCTTCTTCTTCTTCTTCTTCTTCTTCTTCTTTCTATTTCTTCTTCTTCTTCTTCTTCTTCTTCTTCTTCTTCTTCTTTTTTTTATCCTTCATCTCTTTCTTCATCTTATCTATTTTTTCTTTACCTCCATCATCCTCTCTCTCTCTCTATCCCTTATTTTTTTCTTTCAACCCACTAAGAAAAAACGACACACTTACAACAACAGACCGGCCAGACAACACTCATAACTGTCTTGGTTTTGTTAGGAGGAGGTCCCAGTCTTGTTCCTGTAGAGAGATGTGATCCACGCAGTTAACACTCTGGTGACGATGAAAGGCTGTCTGGTGAGTGTGTGTGGGAGGGAGGAGGGGGGGGGGAGGTGAGGGGTATGTGTGTGGGGGGGGTGAGGGTGAGGGGTGTGTGGGTGGGGGGGGGGTAAGGGGAGTGTGTGTTTGTGGGTGGCTGGGTGTCTGTGTGTGGGTTTGATGGAGGGACGCGAGCACTCACTCTTATTAGGTTAAAGCTTCTCTCTCTCTCTCTCTCTCTCTCTCTCTCTCTCTCTCTCTCTCTCTTTGTCTGTCTATCTCTCTGTATCTTTCTGTCTATCCCCCCCTTCTCTTACAATACAATACCTTAAAGACTAGAAAACGTTTGTACTGTCACTCTCGAACTGTCAATTTGACGTCTCGTCTCTCTGTTGAAGTAGTGTCCCGTGTTTTCATCCCACTCTTGTGTTAGCGCCTGGTACAGTACACACACACACACACACACACACACACTACATTTATCAAGATACAATTTTAGTCCAAATATTTCCCAGTGTGTATTACATTACCGTATTGTGTGGCATCGCTCGTCCGGTGACAATACGCTTAATTTACTGCCGTGTGTTGTTTCCAGTTTATTTACACATTCCCTCTGTAACGTTATTTATTCGTAAAATGGATATATTGTGTGTTGATAATATTGAATAAATTAGAGAATATACGGACATACAATGTTCTAAATTAACCTGTTTGGATGTTGATATTTTAGTATTAAGTGTTGCTGTTAGTTACATGTCGTTGTTTATCGTTGTATTGTAATGAATGACAGTACAGTGATATATACACCGTTATGTATGGCGTCAACCTGTGTTGTACAGTAGGGTGTGTCAATTTAGGGGGTGAACTGGCTAAATTGAAAATCGAGTAATTTGGTAGCAATTTATTGTAGTCTTTAAGCATGCAAAACAATATTCTGGCATAAATCTTTTTTTTATAATAAGTCCTACCTACATCAAATGGATTTTTAAATGTACATATTTGTGAATTTATAACATGACCAGCGTTTGCACACATGTTACTGTTTCAAGTTTCAAATTATTATATTTTATTATCCGTAGTCTATTTGAAAGTAACCAATGCCTTCATACTCTCTTTGCTTTGGTTTCTTGTCATCAGTAGTCTGCTTGCTATTTGTGCTTTGATGTAACCTTCTCGTCTCTCGTGGCTGTAAACATGGCCCGCTGCTTCTGTGACCATTTTCACACATCTCTCCACACTTTGAGTGTGGGAAGGCCACTTCGGCACCTGCATTGGAGTCTCTTTAAGGTTTCTCAATTCTTGGCTAGTTAGACTTGTTGTCAATGGTGGCTCTAAGACTTCCAAACTCAAGTCAACCAATTCTGACAATTTGGTGGCATTGACGTTTATTGGGGGAACTTTTCTTGAATGAAACGAACAGTCTCCCAACTGGTCGTCATCTATTAGCGTTCCTCTAATCTTTTAAATGACTTCTACAGCCTCGGTTCGGAGATTGGTACATTGACTGCAAAGCAATGCTTGCAAAACTGCTTCTGATCGAGCATACCAAGCGGACCTTCTTGCCACAGGTAACACGATGTCCCTCACTACCTTCCTCTGTGTTCTTACTAGCTGCAATTGAAACAAAAGGTGATTGGGCCCATCCACCCACATAGGATTAAGTTTCACATTAAACCACTGGGGAAGATAAACTCCAATAATAAATTCAACAATTAACCTCAAATTCTTCAGCACTTTGCCCTTCAATTCGTGTTTGGAAATCCAAATCCTGCAGAAACGAAGAGCTGTAGTTAACCAACGGCTGTGACTGACAGGTCCAATCTCCAAGAGAGCCAATGACTGAGGCACTTCTCCTGATCTTATTGCTTGGGCAATACAATAAGCATAGGATTGATCTGTGCTGAGATCTTTGATGACTCCTTCAGACAACACCGGAAGGGGAGGGCCAACTTCGACCTTTGGAAAGGTTGTATTTATTTCTAGTTGTGTTGCTTCATCCAGCATGATGCCAAGGGGACCTGACCACTTGTTGTTGCTCTTTGTAGGACCATCAAGTTCCTGGATGAGATGACGAAGAGGTAGCTCGCCTGTATGTAAATCACATACAATCCAAACAAGTCTTCTTCCTAGTTTTTTCTCTAAATGCGTCATTACACCCCCCTGCCATCCGGTGTTCACTGCAGTTGAATCTCCACCAACAGCCTGCAGTGAACTGCCAAGTCCTCTCTCCTGAACCCAATATAAAATATGATCAGCAATGACCTCTGCATGTTTCTTCCCTTCTACTTCAGTTTCGGGAGCAAAGTGAAACAAAAACCGACCACCAGGCTCAGAACAGACAGAGTAGTGTTCTTCTTTGATGAGACCTGGAAGCTTTCTGTTCACTCCCTCTACTTCTAGCAAAACTTTTGTGTCATCTATTCTTCCATCAAACAAAAGACAGGAGAGCCCTCCCTCGCTTAAATCTTTTTCATGCTGATCAGATATTTCCTTCATTATTTTTTCTTGTGCTCTTCTAATTTTATTATGATCTATCACCAAAGATACATCCTCTCGGCTGATGAGGCCTGCATCTATCCAAGCGGCAGTTGCAATTTCTGCAGCCTCACGAAGTCCAGCATGGTGGCGAATACTAGCTAAAGCAATGTTTGAAATATTTCTTGTGTTGTATTTCATTTTCTTTGGTAAAGGTTCAGATGGCTCTTTGGAACTATCATCTGATGTTGCTTCCTGTTCATCAGAAGAACTATCAAAGAAGTGATAAACATCTTGACACAGCTCTTCCTCTCTTTGGATGGCTTCTTCACTCTTCATTTTCTTCTTTTGTTCCCTCTCTCGGATTTGTTCTCTCTTCTTGGCATTAGCAATCTGCTTCTTTGTTTCTGAATAATCTATTGAACCCATTTGCATACTTCCTTGGCCTTCTGCCTTTGTCCTCTGTGCCTTTATAAATTCAAGCTCTAAAACAGGGATCTTCTTTTCACGAGGACAACCACAATCAATGTGGGAATTATTTTCTCTCTTACCTGAGTGAGAACAGAACATAATTGTGTGGAGCACTTGCAGGTAAAAATGTCAAACAGAGTATCAAGTGTGTGCAGAAATTCATTTTTCCTGGCCAAGTTTCCTTTACCAAGTGATGTTTCAACTGCTTTGTGCCATAATTTCGTTAGTTTTAGCTCAATAGTTCGACACTGATTAATCACAGGTGGTTTGAATAGTGCATTAGCTTTTGTCCATTGATGCAGAAGAGGGACTATCATGTCATTTATGAGTTCTTTATCTGTATAGTTCCTTCTGTCCTTTGCATTTTTTTCTCGAAGGAGTAACCCTAATCTTAGCATGTCTCTCACTGTTGGAAGTTCTGATACAGGAAGCTCCTTCCCTTTACCAACTAGCAGGCTCAAGTGGGTTGACAACTGACTTCTTGTCTTCAATTTTGACATCTTCACACTATCTGACAAATAGAAAAATATTTCAATGTTTCATAATTCAATTGTTGTTTCAAAAAATATCAATTTGTTTATCAAAAATGCTGTAACAGAAATAACATAATAATTTCTTAGAACATAATGTTTTATACAATGATATAAGTAACTGCGACAATCAATATGCCCTACTTACAATAATTAAAATGTAGAATTCGTCTGGTAGAGTAGGTGCAAGTGCAATGAGAGCAAACCACCGTCTATGATATCTAGAAGGAGAGTGAGCCGGGCGCCTTATTCTCACGCTTGGTACAAGTCAAAACAAGAATTAAACTGTCCCACACGGAGAGCCTGTTCATGTTCATGTTCTGACATGCATATTGTACACAAGCTATAGAACCATAAAATACTCCATAATCCATATGCTTACATGAGATTAGTTAATATCAAGTGAATAATTCTAATCAAGTCTCATTAATTTGTTGAAATACTGATATTTGAAACTTTAAGGTATAATTGATGTAGGTGAGGGTTATTTCAATTCATTTTTGTTTGCTAATCTCAAGTTTAGACATAAAGAGGCACAATATTTTGACTACCAAATTTGATTTTTAACATGTTGACAAAATTGACACACCCTAGTGTACATGTGTGTGTGTATAATAGACGTTTATACTTTTGTCTATGTGTGTACAGGAAACACCATTAAACTCTACCTGTACACACACACACACACACACACACACACACACGCACACACAATACCTTCCTCCCTCGTGTGCGTCGTAACTAGTCATATACTGTATTATTATTCCCTTTATCAACCGACCACTGTACTCAAGGGTGATAATGACCCGATCACTGTACCTGTACTGATAGACCTGTACCGTGTGTATGTCTGTCTTATTTTTTTTATTTTTTTTTTACTATTTCCTATTTTTTTATTTTACTTCTACTTATGTTTTTATTCCTTTTATTATTTTTCTTTTCTTCTTTAAATATTTTCTTCGTTTTCTTGTTTTTGTTGTTGTTCTTCATTTGTCAAGAAGATCAAAATAAAGATTTCATTCATATCCACAACATTTCCGTAATCCTCCTCCTCCTTCCCACCCCCCCTTTCCCTTCTCCCCCCCCCTTTCTCCTCCCCTTTCCCTTCTCCCCCCTTCCTCCCTCCCTCCTTCCTTCCTTCCTCCGTCATAAGACATCGGTGCCGTAATCTACCCCTCCCAACTTCCCTTTCCCCTTCTCCTTCCTTCCTTTTCCTTGTCTTAAGGGATTGGCTCAATAACTTCCCCCTACCCCCTCCTCCTACCTCTTTCCCTCCCCTCCCCTCCCTTCCCCTACCCCTTACCCTACCCCTCCCCCTACCCCTTCCTCCCTCCCCTTTTCCCATGTTAAGGCATTGAGGGGCCCAGCAAGCTATCCAGTCATCAGCTCATTAGAGAGAGAGAGAGAGAGAGAGAGAGAGAGGAGAGAGAGAGAGAGAGAGAGAGAGAGAGATTAAAGCCAACACGATAGACTTACTGCTGCAGATATTAGCATAGCTGCCTTGTGTACATTCATTTGAAACTCTAATGTTCACCTCCCGCTTGTAATATATTTATTTCCTCCCGATTGAATGGAGACGTGAAGCCCTCTGGTGGTGGGGTGAGATTGTTCAGGAGATAGATAGATAGATAGAGCGACAGATAGATTGATAGATAAATAGACAAAAACAGACAGATAAAGACAGACAGACAAACGGAGTTCCTAACCTGATCTTACCTTGTTTAACTTAAAAATGCAAATAATAATAATAATAATAATAATAATAATAATAATAATAATAATAATAATAATAATAATAATAATAATAATAATAATAATGATGATAATAATAATAATAATAATAATAATAATAATAATAATAATAATAATAATAATAATAATAATAATAATAATAATAATAATAATTGCTACACGTAATAGCATTATCGCTTCCAAATTACTAAACAAGTTATCCAAAATTAGTTACTGCCGTGAACACTCGCCATTACTTTTTAATTGAAATATAATGTTTGATATTTGTAATTGAAGCATAAAAAGCCTACTTAATTACCTTATTTTAATTAAGGTCACAATGAGTGGATTTTCTAAGTAGCGCCCGTGTGTGTGTGTGTGTGTTTTGAATTTTTTTTGCAATTAGTCTCCCTCTTCCTTCGTCTCCCTCCCTCTCTCCGTCTCTTATCTAATCCCTCCCTTCGTCTCCCTTACTCACTCCCTCCTTCTTTCACCCCGTCCCCCCCCCCCCAGGTCGTGCACAACAAGGGAGGTGCCGCCTCACGGGAGAAGTAATTATTGTTCTGGACAAAACTACCAAAGTTTGCAAGATCAAAGAGCGGAACTCATAGCTGGAGGAGATGGAAGCGGTCCTTAATCTTCCCTCCACTACACAACCTGGCCCTCCACTACACAACTTGGCCCTCCACTACACAACTTGGCCCTCCACTACATAACCTGGCCCTCCACTTCACAACTTGGCCCTCCACTACACAACTTGGCCCTCCACTACACAACTTGGCCCTCCACTACACAACCTGGCCCTCCACTACACAACTTGGCCCTCCACTACACAACTTGGCCCTCCACTACACAACTTGGCCCTCCACTACACAACTTGGCCCGCCACTACACAACTTGGCCCTCCACTACATAACCTGGCCCTCCACTACACAACTTGGCCCTCCACTACACAACTTGGCCCTCCACAGCACAACTTGGCCCTCCACTACACAACTTGGCCCTCCACTACACAACTTGGCCCTCCACTACACAACTTGGCCCTCCACTACACAACTTGGCCCGCCACTACACAACTTGGCCCTCCACTACATAACCTGGCCCTCCACTACACAACTTGGCCCTCCACTACACAACTTGGCCCTCCACAGCACAACTTGGCCCTCCACTACACAACTTGGCCCTCCACTTCACAACTTGGCCCTCCACAGCACAACTTGGCCCTCCACTTCACAACCTGGCCCTCCACTACATAACCTGGCCCTCCACTACATAACCTGGCCCTCCACTACATAACCTGGCCCTCCACTTCACAACTTGGCCCTCCGCTACATAACCTGGCCCTCCACTCTATAACCTGGCCCTCCACTCCATAACCTGGCCCTCCACTTCACAACTTGGCCCTCCGCTACATAACCTGGCCCTCCACTCTATAACCTGGCCCTCCACTACATAACCTGGCCCTCCACTCTATAACCTGGCCCTCCACTTCACAACTTGGCCCTCCACTACATAACCTGGCCCTCCACTACATAACCTGGCCCTCCACTACATAACCTGGCCCTCCACTACACAACTTAGCCCTCCACTACATAACCTGGCCCTCCACTCCATAACCTGGCCCTCCACTACACAACTTGGTCCTCCACTGTGATTTCCTTAGTTACCTGTGGAGGATAGTTATCTGTGGAGGATAGTTACCTGTGGAGGATAGTTATCTGTGGAGGATAGTTATCTGTGGAGGATAGTTACTTGTGGAAGATAGTTACCTGTGGAAGGATAGTTACCTGTGGAGGATAGTTATCTGTGGAGGATAGTTACTTGTGGAAGATAGTTACCTGTGGAAGGATAGTTACCTGTGGAGGATAGTTACCTATGGAGAATAGTTACCTGTGGGAGGATAGTTACCTGTGGAGGTTAGTTACCTGTGGGAGGATAGTTACCTGTGGAGGATAGTTACCTGTGGGAGGATAGTTACCTATGGAGGATAGTTACCTGTGGAGGATGTAATTAGTAAGGCTTTAATTACTTGGTTGTGCGGCGCCCTAGTGGATACAGCACTCGTCTCTTGTCCATTAGGTAGCTGGTTCGCATAAGAGCCGCCCCCCCCCCCAGGTCACCCAGCTGTAGATGTGTACCCAACTTTACAGTAGGGAAGGTGAAGGCGGTCGAGTACTCTGCTTAGCTATCTCCTTTTGTGATGAAGAAAACTAAACCTACAGTATGATGTATCCGCGCTGCCTCTCAGGTCTGCTGGACCCACTGTGTAGGATGTAATGAAATAAGGCTTTAATTAGTTACTTGTGATGGACGTAATTAATAATGTTCCACCTGTTCTTGCCTAGTTTTATGTATATATGAGGATTAATTAGCGATGAAAGTAATTTAGAGGAATAAAAGTCATCAAACATTCAGTACAGTTCAATTATATATATGTAAAGGGACGCCCTCCACAGCTACGAGAACGAGCACCGAGGGGGGGGGGGGGGCACAACCACGGTATACCTCACACAGGTAAACGACCCCAGGTGTGTGCTAGTGGATTTAATTCTCAACTAATACTAAATATACAGTAACCTCAATCACCGTACCAGCACCACGAGCTGTACAGTATTATAATACAAGGCAAAAAATATATTCAGTATCGTTATAAAGACACAAATTAGTATAGGAATAAACTGGTATAATATAGAGGAGTTATTTTGTATAGGTCATAAGGTGAATGAAAATTAAAAAGACATTACTAATTAAATAGAGGACTTTTTACATCTGGTATATTTCAATAATTAAAGCTCCTGGGATGATGATAATGATGATGATGATGATGATGATGTTTATGATATTAATAACAATAGTTATGATATAATAAAATACTACTAATACCTATGTCATTATCAACAGTACTCACAGGTTCAGTCAAATTAACACTCATTTACCTGGTTACCTGATAGACACTTACCTGTCTTAACTGAGTACATCCCCACCTGTTATTAACCTGTCTTACCTGAGTACATAATTATCGTTAATATCAAATCATTTCCCCCATTAAAGTAATTATATCAAACATTTACCGAATTATCATTACTGATGATTTTTCTAATTATTGCAGATTATTCGAAGTGTTAAAATTCAATAATTTCCAATTACACTCGACAGTTTAGTGTTTTTAATTACCATTGGCTACATCATTTAAATTGCTGTAATTGGCAATTAGCAGCGGCAGTTGAGCGGGTGATTAGTCTCAGTTAAGTCCAACAATTGGGTCCGGTAATTACAGAGTGGTTACGGTAATTGAATATTCAATACTTTTACCAATGAGCCACATATGTTGTAGCTCCCGTCTGTACGTTGTTGTGGCTCCCGTCTGTACGTTGTTGTGGCTCCCGCCTGTATGTTGCTGTGGCTCCTGTCTGTATGTTGTTGTGGCTCCCGTCTGTATGTTGTTGTGGCTCCCGTCTGTATGTTGTTGTGGCTCCCGCTGTATGTTGTTATGGCTCTCGTCTGTATGTTGTTGTGGCTCCCGTCTGTATGTTGTTGTGGCTCCCGTCTGTATGTTGTTGTGGCTCCCGCTGTATGTTGTTATGGCTCTCGTCTGTGTGTTGTTGTGGCTCCCGTCTGTGTGTTGCTGTTGCTCCCGTCTGTATGTTGTTGTGGCTCCCGTCTGTATGTTGTTATGGCTCTCGTCTGTATGTTGTTGTGGCTCCCGTCTGTATGTTGTTGTGGCTCCCGTCTGTATGTTGCTGTTGCTCCCGTCTGTATGTTGTTGTGGCTCCCGCTGTATGTTGTTATGGCTCTCGTCTGTGTGTTGTTGTGGCTCCCGCCTGTATGTTGCTGTTGCTCCCGTCTGTATGTTGTTGTGGCTCCCGTCTGTATGTTGTTATGGCTCTCGTCTGTGTGTTGTTGTGGCTCCCGCCTGTATGTTGCTGTGGCTCCCGTCTGTATGTTGTTGTGGTTCCCGTCTGTATGTTGTTGTGGCTCCCGTTTGTATGTTGTGGCTCATGTCTGTATGTTGTTATGGCTCCCGTCTGCCTCCGTTGACCTACTTGGTGGCTCTGTAAAAAGCTTATAAGGTATTGCTAACTGACCAATTATTAAAATAAGAGTTTGTTGAGATTAACATAATAAAACGAAAGGTAATATCATTTTAACGATGATTTATTAAAAGCCGAATAAATAGCAATAGCCTCCTAGTGTGCTGGACTCACATAATCACTGTTCACGTGTTATACTCGGATTGATAATTCTAATTTTTTTAAAGTATATTTTGCTATTTTCTATGAATCAAGTATTATGAGGGTTAAAAATATATTATTTATTTTTTTACTGATGTTCATGGGAGTTTGAATATATTAATTTGGCTTTGATATTTTTTCAAGTTTAAATAATGTTGAGGCATTAGAAATAATCGTATTTTATTTATATTTATAAAAGTTAGTGAGAGAGCTTAGAAATACTCCCCTAATTAATTTTGATACGATAAGCGGTGATGAAATGTTAATTAATAATATTTTTAGTCGTCAAAGTTTATAATACTTTTTTGTTTTCTTTTTTAAACATTACTATTGTTGAGGATTTAAAAGTACTAGTATTTTGATTTTGACTTAGAGAACGTATTGGGATGTTTATCAAAGATTGATTTTGATTTTGCCGCTTGCAGCGGCTACTTTATTGTGCACCCCACACTCATCCTGTGAGCGGTAGCGCAAAAGGATTACAGAGTAGGGTTTACAAAGGGTCATAATAATTAACCCCCGTTGTCAGGATATTATGGCACTGAAAGTTACACAGTATTTCATTTACATTATTTGTTTAGTTCTATACATAAAGGGTAACTTATTCACAAATGCGTGAGAACAGGCGTGTGAGGCAGTATGTCTGGCCTCACACTTTGTTATTCACATTTACGTGGGAGGTATTCAAGCACATTGCGTATTTGGTTCTGTACATGAGAACTGACATAGATACTAAGTGCAAAAAAGTGGATACAATCTTAATATGTCGGCTATCTTGCCATTAGAGATGAAGTGTTGTGCCATTTCACACACAGTGTGCTTGGACCTGTCCCTAAAAGGTTCTATCTTCACACAGTCGAGGACGTAGTGTTCAAGTGTGTGGCCATATGTATGGCCACACACTTTACATTTAGTTTTGTTTACATCTGCTTGAGGAACATACTGCCAAAGGTACTTATATCCTAACCTTAATCTAGCTGTTACAACATCTTGTAATCTAGTGATCTTGTTACTTGCTCCATAAACGTGTTTCACTTGATACATCTCATCATGGTAAACTATGGATTGACTAGTGCCTGTTTGCACTTGTCTACTTGCGTCAAACTCATCAATAAGTTCTTTCCTAATTACAGTTTTAAGGGTTCTTTTTGACAGACCCAAATTGTATTCAACGGTGTCTTTGTTAGACGCGAGTTTGGCGAGGGCATCAACTCTGTCATGTTTTATGAGGCCTATGTGAGAGGGGATCCACAACAGTTTGACCCTGACACCCCGGTCAACAAGGCACGCATATTTGTGTCTGGCTTCAGAGACAAGAGCGTGACAACCTGAGTCGAGGGTACCAAGGGCAAGTAGTGAGGATAGAGAGTCAGTGATGATGAGACTGTCAGTAAAAGTGGTTTCAATGAATTTAATAGCTGTGAGTATGGCAACTAATTCAGTTTGTAGAGTGGATGCCCAGTTGTTAATTCTAACTCCTTTCTCAATTATATTACCGTCAGGTTGAGTCACAACAATAGCACTTCCAGCCCTCCCACAGGCGGTGTTTAGAGACCCATCAGTGTAGATGGTCTGTGTGATATTATCATCAGTCTGTAGAGTGTGTATGTGTTCAAGAGCTCTCAATTTGGCAGTGTGTTGGAGATAAATGCTTTGTATAATTAATTTTTTAGGCGGATACGTCGGTATTGTGATATCGAAGGGAACTGTCCGCCAGGGTGGCAGGAAGCGCTGTTGTGTCTCAACTTTGTACAGGTGGTCTAGTCCAAATATCTTCATATGTGTAGCTGTAGTTTGGATCCATTTAGACTCAGTAGTCCCATGGTTCATACATTCTAGCAATTTTAAGGAAACAATGTTATCAGGATCACCACGCAGAAGCCTCAGGGCTATCATGAGGTTGACTTCAATTATTCTATCTTTAACACTGGGTATACCTAGTTCTTTCCTCATATTAAGTACTTTAGTGCTCATGGGACATCCTAGGATAATTCTGAGGGCTTTATTTTGCATTTTCTCGAGCTTGTCAACGCCTTTCCCGTCACGAATGACCAGGGCTGGTGCGTGGTAATCTATCAGAGATCTTATATAGCCTAGGTACATTGTTTTAACAATTCTAATATTAGCACCATAGTGCGGGCTGTACCCCGCTACACTTCTAAGAGGTCTCAGTCTGTCAGTACATTGGCGGGTTAGCTGTTGTATGGCAGGTAGGGTACAAGGGACGGAAACACCAAGATATTTAAAAGAAGAAACATAGTCAATAGTGTTGTTACCTATCTTGAACTTGGCGGGGCCGCGTTTGCGGTTCCCAGCTTGTTTGTTGAACACCTTAGTTTTGTCAGTGGAGATAATAAGACCGAGGTGTTCACAGGCTGCGTATACATGGTTCAGGGTGGTTTGCATTTCACGATGAGTTTTAGTATGTATAAGAATATCGTCAGCATAGCTGATTGAGATATTGCTGGGGTTGTCTGGTATTAAATTTAATAATGCATTCATAAGAACATTGAACAAAG
Organism: Homarus gammarus; assembly: GCA_958450375.1. Lineage (NCBI taxonomy): Eukaryota > Metazoa > Arthropoda > Malacostraca > Decapoda > Nephropidae > Homarus > Homarus gammarus. The sequence goes on from CAUDMG010003029.1 coordinate 46,887, forward strand.
TGGGGCTAAGTACTCCACCTTGAGGGGTACCAAGTTGCATATCTTTAACTTCACTTTTGTATCCCTGAAACAGTGCAGCAGCCCTTCTGTTGGTTAGGTAACCACTTATCCAGTGTAACAGCCTACCTCCTATATCCATTTTGGCTAGTTCGTACAATATCAGTTGCCTATTGGCAATATCAAATGCAGCTTTTAGGTCAAGAAATGTGGTGTATCTGTGCCTTTCATCACCATGCACAGTTAGGAATGTGGTGATGCAATTATGTACACCTTTACCATGGGTGAAGCCATTTATGTTAGGAGACATGTGTTCTCTGATTCTATATAAGAGTCTGCCAAGAACCATCCTCTCAAAGGTTTTACACAGGCAGCTGGTTAGTGATATGGGACGAAAGGCATCAGGCTGTCCTGGTTTCGGTATTGGTACAACAATACTGCTGGTCCATGATGTGGGTAGTTGGCCCTCGGCATGACTCATATTGTACAATACCAACAATGGATTGCCTGGCACGCGCCTTAGTAGTCTAATGATGTTGTAGGTGACCCCGTCCTCTCCAGGGGAAGTAGACCTACCCCTGGCGAGGGCGGCGTCAAGCTCCCACTCAGTATATGGAACATCACACTCATCGTGCTGTTTGCCCAGCATAAAGCTAATAAGATTACTTCTCTCTACAGACTTCGCATCAAGGAGTCCCCGAGTCCTAGCTGGTAACATGTCATAGCTCGACACATGAGCCCACTTTGTTATTAGCTCATTCGACTTTTGCAGAGGGTTTGGATGGGAGACGTGTCTTCTGTTTTTACCTCTGATTATGTTTATGTCTTTCCAGGCTTTGCTGAGGGATGTGTGTTGGTTCAGGCTGTTGACATATGTCTCCCATGCATTTTGTCTGAGTTCGTTTACACGTTCCCTGACAGCAGCAAGGGAAGCTTGATACAATTGTAACATTTGAGGTGTTCTAAATTGTCTGTAACCCTTACCCACCCTCCTGACCCTAGCCCTGTGTTTTTTCAGCTCAGGGTCATTATAGCACTGCTGTTGCCTGTTCCCATTATGCTGACCACGTTTTCTCCTTTTTTTGGTGGAGGCATTGTTGGTGAAGTATACATAAGTCCTATCTATCAGATCGTCATGGAAACTTTGGTAATTGTCAGGCTTGTAGTCCTTGTACCAGTCATGGATGAAGTCTATGAACTGGCTTTCATGTTCTTGCTTGACTGTGATTCTACGTCTGTTGAGTTTACCACCAGTGGGGGTGCCATTGGCTACATGTATACTAGCTTGGATTGGGCTGTGGTCAGACATAAGATCAGTGACAACATCAGAGCTATGAGTTGTGTATGATAGATTAAAGCCAATACATTTGTCTAGACCCCCGCCATAGATGTGTGTTGGTTCATTATTACCTATAATTTGAACATCTTCATATGCGCTGAGAAGTGAGATAAGTCTCCTACCATTGGTGTTAGTGGTGGAGTCACCTAATTTCTTGTGTCTAGTATTCAGGTCACCCATTAGGACAGTGGGCTCAGTGTGTAAAAAGTCTGGGAGATCTGTGTATTGAAGCTGATCTGAGGGAGCATAGGCGTTTAGCACGTTGAGTGTGGAGTTGCCCAGGTGGATAGTGATCCCATGGTACTGAAGGTTGGTAGTCTTTTTGGATACAAGAGGTACATGCGGGAGTGACTTCTTAACATACATCAAACATGTGTGAGTAGAACTAGGATCATAATACACATAATTGGGCAGACTGGGTGGGGGCTTACCATTAGGTGTGAGACACTCCTGCAGACACACAATATCGATGTCCTCAGTCACAACTTTGTGGTGTAGGTCAGGGTATCGTTTTCTAAGGGATGAGATGTTCCAACTCATCACCTTCACCGCTCTGTATCTTTGTCTGGTATTAACATTGGCCATTATGAAATGTATTTGGAATTTTGTCTGGTATTAACACTGGCCATTATGAAATGTATTTGGAAAGAAGCAAAAGGCACTGTATGATACTGTTCTTTTCTGCGCTGCCTGTCCCTTCGGCAGGCAGTAGGCCAGTTAACCTTTTGGAAACATTTCTGGAGCATGTACGGCTCAACAATTGTTGTATTTCAGTGGCAGACAACAACTCACTTTGGTTACACTCGACATCACCACCATTTTCTGTTTGTGCTTGTTCATCTTCACTGACCATGTCCACAGAGGCATCAGTAGAACTGTTACCAGTATCACTATTTTCCTCTGCGTGGACACTAGTTCCTGGTGGGTCTTGAGTTTCCACATCTGGTACTGACATCTGAATGTCTTCAGTTTGACTGCAATTTTTCCGAAGTTGCTGCAACAAAGAGCTGGTGTGTGTTGTGGTAGCCAAGATAATCCCATTTCAATTTTGAATCATAAAAAAATATATTGATAGGAAAAGTTCATTATATATCTGCAAGATTTTAAAATTCCCTTCGCTGTGATTATAAAAAAATATATCCAGTTTTTAATTTGGACTGTGTTAAAATATAAACTAATTAGATGTGGATAATTTATTTATTTTGTTTTTATGTAATTTTTTTTTATGCTGTGAAGAACTAAAATTTAAGCCTGTTTCAATTTGGAACTGTAAAAAATTGAACACGTATTTCGTCTTTTCTTGTTTTCGTTATTGTTTCATATATGTATATTGAATGTAGATGTATTTGTAATGTAAATATGTATAGATATGAGTAAACATTAGCAACGACGATAAGAATTAAACCCATGAGAGTAGTTTGAGGGAAGAACATGCTAAACGTCACTTAATCCGGTTAATTGTTGATATATCATTATTTATATGAGACACAGCGTGAGTATAGGGCAAACATCATACCCACTACAGTCTTGTTAAGTGTATAATAAGCAGTGTAAGTTTCTGTTAGGGTAGTGTAATGTAGTTCCCGACACACAGCTCTGTGCTCGTAACTCAGGTTTATGGTGCTGTGATGGTGCTGTGAGGTGGTGGTGTTGCTGTGATGGTGTTGTGGTGTGCTGTGAGGAGGTGGGGGTGCTGGGAGGTGCTGTGAGGTCTATGTTGAGGTGCTGTGAGGAGGTAGGGGTGCTGTGAGGTCTGTGTTGAGATGCTGTGAGGAGGTGGTGGTGCTGTGAAAGCCTGGTAGTGCTATGAGGTGACATTGCCAAAGGACGATGAGCACACAAATGAAGTCTCTCTCTCTCTCTCTCTCTCTCTCTCTCTTCTCTCTCTCTCTCTCTCTCTCTCTCTCTCTCTCTCTCTCGTCACCTGTCCTGGCCTCATCCCACCAAGGCAGGGGGAACATATTGTCTCATCTGCATAAACTCAAGAGATTTTGATCCTCTCGTCAAGACCTTACATTACCTCGGCTCTCTCTCGATCGCCTCATTTGCATACGGTATGTAGATGTGATAGGTCTAAATGTAATCAGGAGGTTTGGGAAGCCTCTGGTGGTTTGACAAGTTGTTTGTTTCCTCTTATTTCCGTTTTTTTTCTTGTATTGTTTTTGTGTTGATTGTGGTTGTTATTATTATGTGTTTTGTTGTCATTTTTCTTGCTATTTTTGTATGTATCTTTATTAATTTTTTGTGGTTGTAATTATTGCATTTATTTTAATTATTTTATTATTATTGTTATTGTTAGTATTATTGTTAGTGTTGTTATTATTATTATTATTATTATTATTATTATTATTATTATTATTATTATTATTATTATTATTATTATTATTATTATTATTATTATTACTTTAGTATTTCTCATTCAAAGATAGGTCGACAATATGGGCAAGATAAAAAAACTGTCATGTAGGTAAGTGTCTGTTTGTTCGTCTGTGTGTAAACGTCGCATGGTATCGTGTGCTGAATAACACTAGGCGGGGGCGGGGTGTACGAGGGAGGGAATCAAGACCCCAGTCCTGCCAGTCGTCCCGTTTTAAAATTAGAAGCAATAATAAGAAGGTTGGAGGATAAAATGAGGAAGTATAAAACAAAAGAAACTAAAACACATCTGAAGAGATCTGTGTGTGTCTGTTTGTGTGTGTGTATGTGTGTGTGTGTGTGTGTGTGTGTGTGTGTGTGTGTGTGTGTGTGTGTGTGTGTGTGTGTGTGTGTGTGTGCTTGAAAATGTTTATATGAATAAATTTACTCTTTGCTTAATATAGAACCTCAGTATTTTGCATTTATGAAGAGCAAACGCTTCTATATATACAGTATATAACTGAACACACACACACACACACACACACACACACACACACACACACAGGGGCCAGCGAACACCATTGTGTCACACAGTGTTTAATGCTAACAGGTATAGAGAAGGTCAGTATAGGTCAACTGTCATTACAGGAAATCATGGCTATCCCCTCAGGACTCTAGTGACGTCATGATGGAGAGTTGGCGAGGAGGAGGAGGAGAGAGAAGGAGGGTGGGGGGGGAGAAGGAGGGTGGAGGAGGAGGATGATAGATAAAGAGAGAGAGAGAGAGAGAGAGAGAGAGAGAGAGAGAGAGAGAGAGAGAGAGAGAGAGAGAGAGAGAGAGAGATGAAAGGAAGCCAGCTCGTTCACTCAACAATTTCTACATGTTTTCCACCCACACCTCCAAAAAATTGGTTCAGCACCGAGGTAGAATATCCCACTGCTCTTAGACCACATTCCTTCCTTCCTTCCTTCTTTCCTTCCTTCCTTCCTCCCTTCCTTCCTTTCCTTTCCTTCTATCTATCCCTCCTTTCCTTGAATCTATCTCCCCTTACTCTCTCCTTCCTCTCTTCCTTCCTTCCTTTCCTCTATTCCTTCTTTCCTTCCCCCTTCCTCTGTTCCTTTCTTCCATCCCTTCTTTCCTCCCTCCTTCCTTCCTTCCTTCAAATAACACGCACACACAGTAACCACAAACACATTACTGTACCGTTAACATGTAGAATTCTTGTACCGTAAACAAGTAGAATTTTACCGTACCTTTGACATAGAGAGACCTGCCGTGCCGATAAGCGTCATCAATAACGTTACACAGTGTACCGTATAATCCGGCCTCTCGCACCATTAAAATTATTGGCACTTGCATTTCACCGACTAATCCCAGGGAAAAAAAAACACGCAGAAAAAACTCACTAAACGATTGCCAAACCCTGGGTGTCCATTAAATGTGTGTATGTGTGTGTGTGTGTGTGTGTGTGTGTGTGTGTGTGTGTGTGTGTGTGTGTGTGTGTGTGTGTGTGTGTACCCCTCTTAAAACATTGCAATGAGAAGCTTTGAATGATGCAAGGTCTTATTCAACATTGCAATACTACCTGATGAATTATACATTAAAACTTAATATTGCAACGCTACTTATTGAATGGTGAAGTGTAACTTAGTGAATAATGTACTGCAACGCTATCCATTGAAATTTCAGTGACTTATGTATTGCAATCGTACTCAGTGAAGAATACATCCACACATTGCAACAATAAGTAGGTGAATAATGTAATCGGACTCAGTGAATGTTGGAAAATGTTCCCTAATATTGCCACACTGGGTTAGTGAATAATGAATTGCAACCGAACCCAGTGAAATTTGCAAATTAAATCACCAAATTGCAGAAAAACGCAATAATAAAATCGATCATTGCATTACCATCGAGCAGGGAGTGTGGCAAAATCACTGGACAACGTTGCAACATTATATATATATATATATATATATATATATATATATATATATATATATATATATATATATATATATATATATATATATATATATATATATATATATATATATATATATATGCAAGTAAATCACTATAGGTGCGCGTGATCTAGGTATATGCTGATAACCACAAGGAAAGAAGAAAACACTTCGTGTTTTCTTCTTTCCCTGTGGTTATCAGCATATATATATATATATATATATATATATATATATATATATATATATATATATATATATATATATATATATATTTGGCAAACGATTTAACACTATTGGATAATGTGAAATCTACCTTAACGTTGCAACAGGGCTCATTGCAAGGCGAAGTTGATGTAAGAACTGTATAAATGTAGACTTATTTTCGTCTTTTCTTCTTATTATGAGAGAGAGAGAGAGAGAGAGAGAGAGAGAGAGAGAGAGAGAGAGATATCAAATATAAAAGCGCTCAACACAGTGACCCTCTCGGCCTTCTCTGACCATCACCACGAGACCTCATCAGCAAATATGGTGAGAAGCTTCTGCACCATCCTCGACACCGGCTCCTTCTACCACCCGAGATCCCTCCTCCGCAAATTGCTGTTCGACATCACAACTGCATCCAGCCCATACGAGCACGTACTGATCGCTATAACAAGATCCCAGTCCTGACCATTGTAAAACTTATAATTATCAACAACTCGTAATCAACCGGTGTATTCATTCCCAGCCAATCTTACCTTTTTGCACTGTTACTATGTTGAAATGCCCTGTAGTATGACCTTCTCCCCACCTAGTTATTCATATCATATTTGTATCACTTACTGTATGTTACTTGTATATTATTTGTCAATCAAGTGACCCATTCCCTAATTATGTAACTGTATATTTTCAGGCTTTGGGCTGCCATGCTCTTTCAATTTACCGTTAATTATTATTATTATTATTATTATTATTGTTATTATTATTATTATTATTATTATTATTATTATTATTATTATTATTATTATTATTATTATTATTACTATTATTATTATTAAGCACACACACACACACACACACTTGTCAACCCTCAGTAAGACAGGACGTGCGCCGGAGGCGCTCCCGGTTTTAGCAGCCAGGCCGAGTCTGTTTGGCCCTGCCCACCCCCCCTGCTATACCCCAACGCCCTACCAGCCTTACTACACCAGGATCGATTCAGCAAAACATTCTAGTGATTAGTGAACGATTGATTACGGAGCAGTGCAATAAGTGATTACCATACAGTGCTCGATAGTGCACCCCAAGGAAAAGTCAGACAGTGGGCACTTTATCGGTCACCTTTAAAGTGCCAGTGACAAGGACCACCGTCTTTACGACTGACAAATCTTAACAGATGTCTACCAGTGTCAGTGTCCCTCAAAGTGCCGCCAGTGACAAACACTTCCGTCCGCCCTCAACAGATATCAACAGATGGCCACCAATCACTTACTCCCGACGCACTCTGTACCATCTAAAGCGTGGGAACGGTTATCCTGATGGCAGTGTTATTGCGCTACTCAAGTCACTGAACATTTTCCATGCACGGAGCCGTAGACAAGGCCGTCATGCACATAAGCCCATTAGAACCGTAACCTCCACTAGGAAACCGGAGAAACCCACCCCTGACAGACCATACCACCACACTGAAGTTCCACGGATATGGTATGATCTCCCGTCTTTACTGCTATCCAACGTCACTTCCCTAGCTAACAAGTTCGACGAGCTGGCAACTACAGTCAGGTCAACCGCCGCGAGCGTCGTTGCCATATGTGAGGCTTGGCAAATTGTGCCTGAAACATGTCATATTGAGGGATATCAACTCTTTCATCACCTTCGTTCACAAAGACGCGGAGGGGGCGTTGCCCTCTTCTGTCAAGATGACCTACGCCCGTCACGCCTGGATGCTCAAGTCCCAGCAGATGTGGAAGCATTATGGGTACGTGTCGTGCTACGGGCTCACCCACGCAACACTGCTTCCATCATAATCTGTGTGGCATACCATCAGCCTCGATCACCCACCAGAGACACTCTTATCAATCATCTCATCACCACCTCAGACCACCTCAGAGTTAGGTACCCATGTGCCAAGTTAGTATTATGTGGGGATTTAAATGAAATTGACACCACTGATATCCAGGACCAGCTATCACTATCACAAGTTGTGACCTTCCCCACACACGGTCAAAATACCCTTGACCTTATCTTAACTGACTTAGCGGACCAGTACCAACCACCTCAACCAATGCCTCCTATCGGGTGTAGTACACACTTATCAGTGCTCTGGTCCCCAGCTGCCACTCCCACTCAAGTACAGAGACCCTACATCAAGACCTACAGGCCGATTACTGACTCTGCAGTGCGCCTCTTCGGGCAGTGGATAGTTCACCATCCCTGGACTGAAGTACTTAGCGTGGATGACGTGGAAACCAAATGGATAAATTATACCAACACCACCACGGAAGCTCACCACCACTTCTTCCCCGAGAAGTCCGTCAGATCTCACCCAGCTGACTTGCCCTGGATCACACCTCGGATCAAAAGACTTATGCAACAGAGAGACAGAGCCTTTCATCTCAATGACCACATCCGCTACAGGTCACTTCGCAACAGAGTCATCCGCGAAATACGCACTGCAAAGAAGTCCCACTACCCAACCAAATTACAACACCTGAAGCAGACCAACATCAGTCAATGGTATGGTAAGCTTAAAGAACTCTGTGGACTAAACAATAAGACACACCCCCTCCCCTTCCTTAGCCATCTCACTAGTGTTGACGCAGCTGAGCAAACAAATAACCATTTCGCTACTATATGCCAGACGCTCCCACAGCTTGACACAACCACTCTCCCTGCTTACCTACCAGCCCCCCTTCCCACTGACTTAGTAGAAGAATTTGACGTAGCAAAACGCCTGGACAAACTAAAATTAAAACGCTCTACCACCCCCATTGACTTACCAATGAAACTCTTCAAGGAGTTCTCCCCGGAGCTTGCTAAACCCCTCTGCTCCATCATCAATGCTTCTCTCAGTCAAGCCAGATGCCCAGCTGACTGGAAAACCTCTTATGTATCACCAGTGCCCAAGTCAACCAGCCCACAATCCTTAAATCAGCTACGACCTATTGCAATCACCCCAATACCCAGCCTAATCTGTGAAAGTTTTGTGTTCGACTGGGCTTATGCTGATATTGCAGGAGTCGTAGACCCTCAGCAATTTGGCAACATGAAAACTTCCTCCACCACTCACTGTCTTGTCAGCTTTCTCGATTACATATACCGCCATCTCGAGAAACGAAAAACGTCTGTAGCTGTCGCCTTCATTGATTTCACTAAAGCGTTCGACCTAGTCGACCACAATATAATCATCAACAAAGCTATTGACCTCGGGCTTCGAAGAAGCCTCATACCATGGCTTACAGACTTCCTCAGTGACCGACGCCAAGCTGTACGCTTCCGAGGGGCTGTCTCCACCTCTCAGTCACTCACCTGTGGCGTCCCCCAAGGCACCAAGATGGGACCACTCTGCTTCCTTATGCTCATCAATGATGCCCTAAGAGAAACCCCTGCTCGCTGGAAATATGTCGACGACTCCACCATTGGGATCAGCGTCAACAATTCTGCTCCCAACTATACCGCCCTTCAGGATTTATTGAACAGTCTCCAAAACTGGGCCACCAACAACCATGTCACCATCAACCATACCAAGACCATGGTTATGCACATCAACCTCTCCTCCGACATTGTCCCACCTCCTTCCATTACTCTAGGTCCGAACACACTCCAGGTTGTAGATTCCACGAAGCTCCTCGGCGTCACCATAGACAACAAACTAAATTGGAAACCACACGTCAATGAAGTTGTCAAATCCTCCAGTTTCCGTCTCCACCTCCTCCGCCGACTCAAGTCCCTCGGAGTTCCTGCACACGAGCTCCTCAGTGTTTACACAACATTCATACTTCCCAAGCTCACCTATGCCTCCCCCACCTGGTCTTCCTCCCTAAATGCCACACAACGTAAACACCTAGAAAAAGTGCAAAAGAGGGCATGCAAGATTATTCTCTCCCCCTCCTACTCCACATATCAAGAAGCGCTCAACACACTGACCCTTTCGACTCTCACTGACCATCACCACGACCTCATCTGCAAATTTGGTAAGAAGCTTCTACACCATCCCCGACACCGGCTCCTACTACCACCTGAGATCCCTTGTCCGAGAATTGCTGTGCGACACCACAACCGCATCCAGCCCATACGTGCACGAACTGATCGCTATAAGAACAGCCCAGTCCCAACCATTGTAAAAATTATCAATAACTTGTAATACTGTAACACTGTCACTATGTTGAAATGAACTGTAGTTTGAGCTTTTCCCCATCTAAGTTATTATATGTCTTATTTGTGTCACTTATGTTACTTGTATATTATTTGTAATTCGTAACCCATTCCCCAAATATGTAACTGTATATTTTCAGCCTTCTGGCTGCCAAGCTCTTTCAATAAACCGTTAATTATTATTATTATTATTATTACAAACACACACGACCCTCCTAGCTGTATTGTTAACTAGCATTGTGTCGCTTGTCGTGTTACCTATTCAGACCACAGTCGAGTAAACAGTGTGACGGTGCTTTGATGTTAAGACACACTATTGTGATGTGATGTTGGACATATACTCTATCCCAACACCTCATATACTGTTCAATACTGATGTACAGTAGTTTATATAATACTGACGCAGTATATATAAATTTAATACTGACGCAATACATTTATAATACTAATACTGACTTAGATATATATATACATTTAATAGTGGTTTAATGTATATACAGTGGCATGACTTTAATTGCGTTCTTTTTAAATACTGAACTTGAGATAATGAACTAGTGTTTATTCTCTTAATGACTGTAAATAACGACAGAACTAGATACTGAAACGAGACAAGTTTATTCTTATTCTCTTCTTCAAATGTAAATAAACCGAATTGGCTTTGATAGTGGGATCAAATAGAGTTTTAAAGAGAGAGAGAGAGAGAGAGAGAGAGAGAGAGAGAGAGAGAGAGAGAGAGAGAGAGAGAGAGAGAGAGATAAATACATGTAATACAGGATACAGTGGTAGTAGATACAGGAACGTAGCAGTTTATTACAGTAGCATGAACAATTAGTAATAGCAGTAGTAGATGAGACACAGAACAAATTACAGGTCGACACAGGACAAATATCGTGGCATATGACAAACATGGCAGATTACGACACTACAGACATTCGGACACGCCACAAGGGATGAATAGAGGGAGATACATACATACATACATACATACATACATACATTCATACATACACAGGGACGACACACCTCCATCATCACCATAATCATAATACTCCACCCTACCTATCACCACTCGTTATGGTGCTCCATCTAGGATAATGGTTCTCAGGCACCATTAAAGAGGTGGTCTTATGTCCTCTCCCCTCTCACTAACACTCACCATCTCCTTCCTCCTCTTCTTAATGTGGTTCATTATCTTTTACATGGAAGTTATTGTCGGGTTTATCCTTCTGTTGTCTCACCTCACCTGGACTTGTATCTTCTGCTGTATATATTGTTACCTGTACCTCACCTCTGTCTCCTCACCTCACATGTCTCTCACCTCTCTTTCCCATCACCTCACATGTCTCTCATCTCTTTTCCATCACCTCACACGTCTCTCACCTCTCTTTCCCATCACCTCACACGTCTCTCATCTTTTTCCCATCACCTCACATGTCTCTCACCTCTCTTCCATCACCTCACATGTCTCTCATCTCTTTCCCATCACCTCACACGTCTCTCACCTCTCTCCCATCACCTCACACGTCTCTCACCTCTCTCCCATCACCTCACACGTCTCTCACCTCTCTCCCATCACCTCACACGTCTCTCATCTTTTTCCCATCACCTCACATGTCTCTCACCTCTCTTCCATCACCTCACATGTCTCTCATCTCTTTCCCATCACCTCACACGTCTCTCACCTCTCTCCCATCACCTCACACGTCTCTCATAACCTCCCGCACCTACACCTTCTGCCTCCGCCTCACGACCACTATCACCCTCTCATCAGCTGCTATTACTCAGAGAGAGAGAGAGAGAGAGAGAGAGAGAGAGAGAGAGCCGCGGCGTCCTCTGATAGCCGGCTGCCAGGAGTCCCTTTATCTCCTGCCGCCGATACACACCCGTGGCCGCTACAGGAGAGGAATACTAAAGCTTTACGAGTGTCTGATGACTTGTGTTTTGTTTTGTTTTGGTTTGGTGGTAGGACAGGTTGTTGGTTGGTACTCGTCTGGTTGGTGGTGGGACAGGTTGTTGGTTGGTACTCGTCTGGTTGGTGGTGGGACAGGTTGTTGGTTGGTACTCGTCTGGTTGGTGGTAGTACAGGTTGTTGGTTGGTACTCGTCTGGTTGGTGGTAGTACAGGTTGTTGGTTGGTACTCGTCTGGTTGGTGGTAGTACAGGTTGTTGGTTGGTACTCGTCTGGTTGGTGGTAGTACAGGTTGTTGGTTGGTACTCGTCTGGTTGGTGGTAGTACAGGTTGTTGGTTGGTACTCGTCTGGTTGGTGGTAGTACAGGTTGTTGGTTGGTACTCGTCTGGTTGGTGGTAGTACAGGTTGTTGGTTGGTACTCGTCTGGTTGGTGGTAGTACAGGTTGTTGGTTGGTACTCGTCTGGTTGGTGGTAGGACAGGTTGTTGGTTGGTACTCGTCTGGTTGGTGGTAGTACAGGTTGTTGGTTGGTACTCGTCTGGTTGGTGGTAGGACAGGTTGTTGGTTGGTACTCGTCTGGTTGGTGGTAGGACAGGTTGTTGGTTGGTACTCGTCTGGTTGGTGGTAGGACAGGTTGTTGGTTGGTACTCGTCTGGTTGGTGGTAGGACAGGTCCTTGCTTGGTACTTGTCTGGTTCACAGGTCAGAGTCAACTTTATTGTGGTTAAAGGTAAGAGCCAGTGGTGAGGTGAGGTCTACTAGGTGTCTGATCGTGGCCTTGTGTTTGGTGTGTCGTTAGTCATTCGTAATTGGTGATTTGTTATTATGGTGGTGGGTGGTCGAGTGTGGTTGTGTGTGGTGGTGGGTGGTTGCATGTGGTGATAGGTGGTTGTGTGTGGTGGTGTGGCAGCCGTCAGTGTGTGTTGTTGTGTCTTAATTCCACTGCTGAGGACCTGACGAGATATATATAACAGATAGAGAAGAATAGAGAAAAAGAAAGCTAGGGAGAGGGTAGACGAGATATAAAAGAGAGATAGAGAACGAATGAGACAGGAAAAAAGAGGCAGAGAAAGAGGAGCGAGGATAGAGAATAAACATAAAAACAAGAGAAAGGAAAGATGGAACGAACGAGAGAGAAATGCAGATTGAGAATGAGAAGGAGAAAGAAAGCAAGAGATAGAGAGATAGAGAGGGAGATAGTGAAGCAGGTAGACAGGGGACAGGTAACTAAAGTAAGAGAAAGGTAAACAAACACACACACACACACACACACACACACACACACACACAGAATCCTCCCCTCCCCTTACACACACAAGTATCATATCTAACTACAGTACACAGACAGACACAGACACTCATACAGACACAGACACGAGAGAAGGGGGAAATAATATGCTACCGATTATTATAATTACAGATGATTTACTTAGGAGTATTTTTTGGTGTGTAGTGATGATGAAATTACGGTAGTTGGTGGAAATTGCAGTTGATATCGAGTTGTTTACATTATATATCTGAGACCTGTTCACTTAACCTAGCCTAACCTAACCTAACCTAACCTAACCATTCCCTCTAAAAAAATAATCTCTTCAATGCGAATATTACGTTTATCTGGTTGGCTTTAAATTAATGATGGAGAAATAATTTATATAGTGGAAAACATCTACTTAATATATTCTCCTTACAGTAATTAAGAGTATAAATTAAACTTTATAAATCTTTTGAGTATTTGAGACTTGAAACTCTTTCGGTAAAATTTTCCCGTAAATGGAGATGCGAGAGTTGTATTTAATTGGCTAACTTTACCTACGAGTTTAAAAATTACTTCATAAATGGTGTTAGAATTTTATTGTGATTCTGAATTAACTCAATATGTTGACTTAAGACATATGTTGGGGTTAAAAGTTTACTTATTGAATATCTGAGAATCCTGAACAGACACTTACGTTAAATTTTCTCTTTACCTGGTGAAATGAGAACGCCTCTACCTTACCTGGTGATATGAGAACACCTCTACCTTACCTGGTGATATGAGAACGCCTCTACCTTACCTGGTGATATGAGAACGCCTCTACCTTACCTGGTGATATGAGAACACCTCTACCTTACCTGGTGATATGAGAACACCTCTACCTTACCTGGTGATATGAGAACACCTCTACCTTACCTGGTGATATGAGAACGCCTCTACCTTACCTGGTGATATGAGAACGCCTCTACCTTACCTGGTGATATGAGAACGCCTCTACCTTACCTGGTGATATGAGAACGCCTCTACCTTACCTGGTGATATGAGAACACCTCTACCTTACCTGGTGATATGAGAACACCTCTACCTTACCTGGTGATATGAGAACACCTTTACCTTACCTGGTGATATGAGAACACCTCTACCTTACCTGGTGATATGAGAACACCTTTACCTTACCTGGTGATATGAGAACGCCTCTACCTTACCTGGTGATATGAGAACGCCTCTACCTTACCTGGTGATATGAGAACACCTCTACCTTACCTGGTGATATGAGAACACCTCTACCTTACCTGGTGATATGAGAACGCCTCTACCTTACCTGGTGATATGAGAACGCCTCTACCTTACCTGGTGATATGAGAACACCTCTACCTTACCTGGTGATATGAGAACACCTTTACCTTACCTGGTGATATGAGAACACCTCTACCTTACCTGGTGATATGAGAACACCTTTACCTTACCTGGTGATATGAGAACGCCTCTACCTTACCTGGTGATATGAGAACGCCTCTACCTTACCTGGTGATATGAGAACACCTCTACCTTACCTGGTGATATGAGAACACCTTTACCTTACCTGGTGATATGAGAACACCTCTACCTTACCTGGTGATATGAGAACACCTTTACCTTACCTGGTGATATGAGAACGCCTCTACCTTACCTGGTGATATGAGAACGCCTCTACCTTACCTGGTGATATGAGAACACCTCTACCTTACCTGGTGATATGAGAACACCTCTACCTTACCTGGTGATATGAGAACGCCTCTACCTTACCTGGTGATATGAGAACGCCTCTACCTTACCTGGTGATATGAGAACACCTCTACCTTACCTGGTGATATGAGAACACCTTTACCTTACCTGGTGATATGAGAACACCTCTACCTTACCTGGTGATATGAGAACACCTTTACCTTACCTGGTGATATGAGAACGCCTCTACCTTACCTGGTGATATGAGAACGCCTCTACCTTACCTGGTGATATGAGAACACCTCTACCTTACCTGGTGATATGAGAACACCTCTACCTTACCTGGTGATATGAGAACGCCTCTACCTTACCTGGTGATATGAGAACGCCTCTACCTTACCTGGTGATATGAGAACGCCTTTACCTTACCTGGTGATACGAGAACACCTGTACCTTACCTGGTGATATGAGAACGCCTCTACCTTACCTGGTGATATGAGAACGCCTTTACCTTACCTGGTGATACGAGAACGCCTTTACCTTACCTGGTGATATGAGGACACCTCTACCTTACCTGGTGATATGAGAACGCCTCTACCTTACCTGGTGATATGAGAACACCTCTACCTTACCTGGTGATATGAGAACACCTCTACCTTACCTGGTGATATGAGAACACCTCTACCTTACCTGGTGATATGAGGACGCCTCTACCTTACCTGGTGATATGAGAACACCTTTACCTTACCTGGTGATATGAGAACGCCTCTACCTTACCTGGTGATATGAGAACGCCTCTACCTTACCTGGTGATATGAGAACGCCTCTACCTTACCTGGTGATATGAGAACACCTCTACCTTACCTGGTGATATGAGAACGCCTCTACCTTACCTGGTGATATGAGAACACCTCTACCTTACCTGGTGATATGAGAACACCTCTACCTTACCTGGTGATATGAGAACGCCTCTACCTTACCTGGTGATATGAGCACGCCTTTACCTTACCTGGTGATACGAGAACGCCTTTACCTTACCTGGTGATATGAGGACACCTCTACCTTACCTGGTGATATGAGAACGCCTCTACCTTACCTGGTGATATGAGAACACCTCTACCTTACCTGGTGATATGAGAACACCTCTACCTTACCTGGTGATATGAGGACGCCTCTACCTTACCTGGTGATATGAGAACGCCTTTACCTTACCTGGTGATACGAGAACGCCTTTACCTTACCTGGTGATATGAGGACACCTCTACCTTACCTGGTGATATGAGAACACCTCTACCTTACCTGGTGATATGAGAACGCCTCTACCTTACCTGGTGATATGAGAACGCCTTTACCTTACCTGGTGATACGAGAACGCCTTTACCTTACCTGGTGATACGAGAACGCCTTTACCTTACCTGGTGATATGAGAACACCTCTACCTTACCTGGTGATATGAGAACGCCTTTACCTTACCTGGTGATATGAGAACGCCTTTACCTTACCTGGTGATATGAGAACACCTCCACCTTACCTGGTGATATAAGAACACCTCTACCTTACCTGGTGATATGAGAACACCTCTACTTTACCTGGTGATATGAGGACACCTCTACCTTACCTGGTGATATGAGAACACCTCCACCTTACCTGGTGATATGAGAACACCTCCACCTTACCTGGTGATATGAGAACACCTCCACCTTACCTGGTGATATAAGAGCACCTCCACCTTACCCACTTCAGGTACGTTGAAAAATAAAATCCCAAATTGGATGATACCTTACCAGAAAATCCTTCCTTGACAAGAAACCTTTTATCTCATTCACAGTGAAGGTTCAAGATGGTGAACGGACTGCAGGAACGGTTGTCTTTCTCTCTCTCTCACACGCCTGAATAAACACACTCCCCAGCGCATATAAATGGAAAATTGACTTGGATGAAAGCACACAAATAAAGGCTGTAATTATCGACGACCAAATTGATGCTGCTCGCTCTTACTAATAATAATAATAATAATAATAATAATTAACGGTTTATTGAAAGAGCTTGGCAGCCAGAAGGCTGAAAATATACAGTTACATATTTGGGGAATGGGTTACGAATTACAAATAATATACAAGTAACATAAGTGACACAAATAAGACATATAATAACTAGATGGGGAAAAGCTCAAACTACAGTTGTGGGAGTGAATACACTGATTTATTACAAGTTATTGATAATTTTTACAATGGTTGGGACTGGGCTGTTCTTATAGCGATCCGTTCGTGCACGTATGGGCTGGATGCGGTTGTGGTGTCGAACAGCAATTCTCGGACAAGGGATCTCAGATGGTAGTGGGAGCCGGTTTCGGGGATGGTGTAGAAGCTTCTTACCAAATTTGCAGATGAGGTCGTGGTGATGGTCAGTGAGAGTCGAAAGGGTCAGTGTGTTGAGCGCTTCTTGATATGTGGAGTAGGAAGGGGAGAGAATAATCTTGCATGCCCTCTTTTGCACTTTTTCTAGGTGTTTACGTTGTGTGGCATTTAGGGAGGAAGACCAGGTGGGGGAGGCATAGGTGAGCTTGGGAAGTATGAATGTTGTGTAAACACTGAGGAGCTCGTGTGCAGGAACTCCGAGGGACTTGAGTCGGCGGAGGAGGTGGAGACGGAAACTGGAGGATTTGACAACTTCACTGACGTGTGGTTTCCAATTTAGTTTGTTGTCTATGGTGACGCCGAGGAGCTTCGTGGAATCTACAACCTGGAGTGTGTTCGGACCTAGAGTAATGGAAGGAGGTGGGACAATGTCGGAGGAGAGGTTGATGTGCATAACCATGGTCTTGGTATGGTTGATGGTGACATGGTTGTTGGTGGCCCAGTTTTGGAGACTGTTCAATAAATCCTGAAGGGCGGTATAGTTGGGAGCAGAATTGTTGACGCTGATCCCAATGGTGGAGTCGTCGACATATTTCCAGCGAGCAGGGGTTTCTCTTAGGGCATCATTGATGAGCATAAGGAAGCAGAGTGGTCCCATCTTGGTGCCTTGGGGGACGCCACAGGTGAGTGACTGAAAGGTGGAGACAGCCCCTCGGAAGCGTACAGCTTGGCGTCGGTCACTGAGGAAGTCTGTAAGCCATGGTATGAGACTTCTCCGAAGCCCGAGGTCAATAGCTTTGTTGATGATTATATTGTGGTCGACTAGGTCGAACGCTTTAGTGAAATCAATGAAGGCGACAGCTACAGACGTTTTTCGTTTCTCGAGATGGCGGTATATGTAATCGAGAAAGCTGACAAGACAGTGAGTGGTGGAGGAAGTTTTCATGTTGCCAAATTGCTGAGGGTCTACGACTCCTGCAATATCAGCATAAGCCCAGTCGAACACAAAACTTTCACAGATTAGGCTGGGTATTGGGGTGATTGCAATAGGTCGTAGCTGATTTAAGGATTGTGGGCTGGTTGACTTGGGCACTGGTGATACATAAGAGGTCTTCCAGTCAGCTGGGCATCTGGCTTGACTGAGAGAAGCATTGATGATGGAGCAGAGGGGTTTAGCAAGCTCCGGGGAGAACTCCTTGAAGAGTTTCATTGGTAAGTCAATGGGGGTGGTAGAGCGTTTTAATTTTAGTTTGTCCAGGCGTTTTGCTACGTCAAATTCTTCTACTAAGTCAGTGGGAAGGGGGGCTGGTAGGTAAGCAGGGAGAGTGGTTGTGTCAAGCCGTGGGAGCGTCTGGCATATAGTAGCGAAATGGTTATTTGTTTGCTCAGCTGCGTCAACATTAGTGAGATGGCTAAGGAAGGGGAGGGGGTGTGTCTTATTGTTTAGTCCACAGAGTTCTTTAAGCTTACCATACCATTGACTGATGTTGGTCTGCTTCAGGTGTTGTAATTTGGTTGGGTAGTGGGACTTCTTTGCAGTCCGTATTTCGCGGATGACTCTGTTGCGAAGTGACCTGTAGCGGATGTGGTCATTGAGATGAAAGGCTCTGTCTCTCTGTTGCATAAGTCTTTTGATCCGAGGTGTGATCCAGGGCAAGTCAGCTGGGTGAGATCTGACGGACTTCTCGGGGAAGAAGTGGTGGTGAGCTTCCGTGGTGGTGTTGGTATAATTTATCCATTTGGTTTCCACGTCATCCACGCTAAGTACTTCAGTCCAGGGATGGTGAACTATCCACTGCCCGAAGAGGCGCACTGCAGAGTCAGTAATCGGCCTGTAGGTCTTGATGTAGGGTCTCTGTACTTGAGTGGGAGTGGCAGCTGGGGACCAGAGCACTGATAAGTGTGTACTACACCCGATAGGAGGCATTGGTTGAGGTGGTTGGTACTGGTCCGCTAAGTCAGTTAAGATAAGGTCAAGGGTATTTTGACCGTGTGTGGGGAAGGTCACAACTTGTGATAGTGATAGCTGGTCCTGGATATCAGTGGTGTCAATTTCATTTAAATCCCCACATAATACTAACTTGGCACATGGGTACCTAACTCTGAGGTGGTCTGAGGTGGTGATGAGATGATTGATAAGAGTGTCTCTGGTGGGTGATCGAGGCGGATGGTATGCCACACAGATTATGATGGAAGCAGTGTTGCGTGGGTGAGCCCGTAGCACGACACGTACCCATAATGCTTCCACATCTGCTGGGACTTGAGCATCCAGGCGTGACGGGCGTAGGTCATCTTGACAGAAGAGGGCAACGCCCCCTCCGCGTCTTTGTGAACGAAGGTGATGAAAGAGTTGATATCCCTCAATATGACATGTTTCAGGCACAATTTGCCAAGCCTCACATATGGCAACGACGCTCGCGGCGGTTGACCTGACTGTAGTTGCCAGCTCGTCGAACTTGTTAGCTAGGGAAGTGACGTTGGATAGCAGTAAAGACGGGAGATCATACCATATCCGTGGAACTTCAGTGTGGTGGTATGGTCTGTCAGGGGTGGGTTTCTCCGGTTTCCTAGTGGAGGTTACGGTTCTAATGGGCTTATGTGCATGACGGCCTTGTCTACGGCTCCGCGCGTGGAATATGTTCAGTGACTTGAGTAGCGCGATAACACTGCCATCAGGATAACCGTTCCCACGCTTTAGATGGTACAGAGTGCGTCGGGAGTAAGTGATTGATGGCCATCTGTTGAAATCTGTTGTGGGTGGACGGAAGTGTTTGTCACTGGCGGCACTTTGAGGGACACTGACACTGGTAGACATCTGTTGATATTTGTCAGTCGTAAAGACCGTGGGTCTTTGTCCCTGGTGCTTGGGGTTGCCGACACAGTTTTCACGATATATGTAAACACCGCGGTGGTCCTTGTCACTGGCACTTTAGAGGTGACCGATAAAGTGCCCACTGTCTGACTTTTTCTTGGGTGTGCACTATCGAGCACTGTATGATAATCACTTATTGCACTGATGACTAGAATGCTTTGCCGAGAAAGTTCCTTAAGTGCACTATAGGAACACTGCTCCGTAATCAATCGTTCACTAATCACTAGAATGTTTTGCTGAATCGATCCTGGTGTAGTAAGGCTGGTAGGGCGTTGGGGTATAGCAGGGGGAGTGGGCAGGGCCAAACAGACTCGGCCTGGCTGCTAAAACCGGGAGCGCCTTCGGGGCACGTCCTGTCTCACTGAGGGTTGACTAGTGCCATGCTGAGTGGCTTCTGCTTCCACGCGAGATGTATAACTAAATGAATGAATGAAGTAAACACAAAGGTAGTTAAGATGGCGCACGAATGAAGGATGAAGTGAACACGAAGATAATTGAGATGGTGCACGAATGAGAACTCAAACGAACGCGAAATAAGGATACGTAAAGAGAAGAATCAACAGATCATTTTTTCTCCCTCCTCCTCCTCCTCCTCCTCCTCCTCTCCTCCTTTCATTCTTCTTTCCTCTTCTCCCCTCTTTCCTCTTCTACCTCTTCTCCCCATTTTTCCTCTTCTCCCCCTTTTCCTGTTCCTCTCTTGCCTCTCCTCCCTTCACTCCGCATTCTCGTCTTCTTCTCCTACCCCTCCCCCCTGTCTCTCCCCTTTTCTTCCTTGTCCTTCTCCACCTCCTCTCTTTCCATTCCCTCTTCCTCCCCTTCTCTTCCCTGATGCAAGGTACATCTGATTTGAATGACTGGAAGGCAGGAATGTGTGTGTGTGTGTGTGTGTGTGTGTGTGTGTGTGTGTGTGTGTGTGTGTGTGTGTGAAATAATAATAAATAAATAATAATTGACGGTTTATTGAAAAAATTCTGCACTGAAAATATACATTGGACATAAATGACTAATTACATACATTGGTGGTTTAACAAAAGCCTTCAGTAGAGAAAGGTAAAGGAACATACAGTGAACATAGAGATTAATGTAGGTGTTGAACAGCAAACTCGTAGTGTAGTAACTCCCTCCCAGATGGTGTTATGAGGGGCCTCACGTGGTGTAGTAGTTCCCTCAGATGGTGTTAGGAGGGACCTGGCGTGGCGTAGTAATTCCCTCGCAGATGGTGTTATGAGGGGCCTCACGTGGTGTAGTAATTCCCTCACAGGTGGTGTTATGAGGGACCTCACGTGGTGTATGTGTGTGTGTGAGTGAACAGGTGAGGTATGTTTGGCTAAGAGAGAGAGAGAGAGAGAGAGAGAGAGAGAGAAAGAGAATTTGTTTCACACACCAGTAACTACGATGCATGCAACAAGCCTCTACCTGAAGTGACAAGGCTCTAGGAACTGGGATGCGCGCACGAGTTACAATTGTGTGTGTGTGTGTGTGTGTGTGTGTGTGTGTGTGTGTGTGTGTGTGTGTGTGTGTGTGTGTGTTTGTGTGTGTTCTCCCAATTTCTCATTTAATTACAACTTGAGAGAGAGAGAGAGAGAGAGAGAGAGAGTTTTCTGTGGGTGTATGGTTCATCTGTTACAGGTACAGTACCTTAAAACTCTCCTGCAGAAGGTCGAAAAAAAATATTGATGTATCGTCAGGGTACCACGAAGGATAGTGTGGTGGTATAGAAACACACACACACACACACACACACACACACACACACACACACACAGGTCCAAGTGTCTGGCAGCATCAGGTAAGCCATTGAATTTTTCAGGCAATTTAGAGAATTTTTTCCTGTCCCGATTTTACCCTCCAGAGTAATGGATATATGAGAGGTCAAAAAGGCCTGACCATTCTCTCTCTCTCTCTCTCTCTCTCTCTCTCTCTCTCTCTCTGTTTTTGCTTTTAAATTCCTATTATTTCTCCCTGCAATTAAGCCTTTGAACTCTTTACTTTGTGTGTCTCTCGCTGTTTATCGTCTCTCTCTTTTATTTCTGATTTCGGTGTGTGTGTTTTTCCTCTCGGTACTTTTATCTTTTTTCTTCTCATTTGGTTCCTTATTCTATCCTAACCTAACCTAACCCCAATCACCAATATTCTTACTCTTGTCCACTCTTTTCTATTCATCCTCTCTCGTGTTACTCAATTTTTGTTCGAATACTGTCCAACTCTCTCTCTCTCTCTCTCTCTCTCTCTCTCTCTCTCTCTCTCTCTCTCGTTTTCCACTAGTGTATTTTGGGCGAATTCTCGTTCCATTTTTTGTTTTTTCGTCCTGATCAATGGAACTGTTCTGGGGAGCGTGAAAATGACTCTACCTGCTTTTACCTGCTTGTTCCGCTTACTCTTCCTCTGCTTCCCCTGTTTTCCATTCTCCCAGGAAAAGTAAGAGGGAGGAAAAAATATGTTATCGTTCTCCATTTGCTTTTACATTTATTGGGGTATTTTGTATTCCTATTGTCTTTTTTTGTCTGTTTGTTTGTTTCGATCCCCCCCCCCCTCTCTCTCTCTCTCTCTCTCTCTCTCTCTCTCTCTCTCTCTCTCTCTCTCTCTCTCTCTCTCTCTCTCTCGATTTTTATTATACCCTCTCCCTATCTCTAGTTCATCACTACTTTATCGCTGCCCTTCTTCTCTCCCTCCTTCATCACTCTCTCCACCCCTTCTTTATTATGCTCTCCCTCTCTCCCCTGTTCTTTCGTCACATCTTTTCTCTCCAGTAGAGGGGACAGTCGTTTGTCCGTGTATAGGACTGACGCTCATCTACAGTATGCCAGCCTCAGGGAGTCTCCTAGTGGGGGGGGGGGGGGGGGGGGAAGGCCCACGTCTCTCGCATCAAAGTGTGTGTGGTGTGTGTTGTGTGTGAGGTTTTATGATTCACACCTGTAAACATAAGCGTATAATATCAACAGGTGTTCGACAGGTATACTCGCATTTCTTAATTGGTATTTGTCGTCACTCTGGCCGTGTATTTTACCTTAACACACTATAATTATCATCTGTCACCACACACTCCACCTTGTTTCCACCACACACTCCACCTTGTTTCCACCACACACTCCACCTTGTTTCCACCACACACTCTACCTTCAGTACTAGACCATTCCTCCTTACACTCTCTCTCTCTCTCTCTCTCTCTCTCTCTCTCTCTCTCTCTGCTAACCTGTCTGTATCATTCTGTGTAAAGGTTCTATCTAAAGTTATATTGAAAGGTTGCAGGTACAGTTGCAAGCACTCTTCTCTATTGATGTTGCAGAGTAATGTTGTATATTATTAATCTCCACTACTAAATGTTATTGCAAAACTCACACTGTTCATTTCCAATTTCAGTATTGTTGCAAATAACATTCAATATAATCACTCAATTTTGTTTTGCAATTTGTACATAATCTATTTGTTATAATGTTTAGTTGTAAATTTCACCAAACTTAACGTTGTTTATTGTCGTTGTAAACTGCAGTAAAACTATTAATTATATATTGTTGTACCTGCTTTCTTCCCTGACTGCCCCCCTC